>CAMXCT020004827.1:0-28509 GCA_947184155.2 Cladocopium goreaui | reverse complement strand
GGGGTCATTGGTTGGTTCCAAGTAGCCGCGGACATTGGGTTACCTTTAAAATAGTATTATATAGCGGCCCGAGTCCCCAACCAACCTCAAAACCGGAAATAGAATGGGAGAAGCCTTCGAAACCAGAACCTCAAAAAACCTCATCAATCGATTGAGAACCTCAAAATGTATTGGAAACAGCAGTCGGAAGCAAAACTTCAAAAAACCTCAGAAAACCTCAAATGCATCAGAGCCTGCGAGGCAGCACAGTTACCAACTACTTCAAGTCCAGCCTTGCTGGGACTTCAACAATAGTATTATATAGTTTCGAGTCTCCGTGAGCCTCGCTTTGTTCATGTGCCAATACGTTTTGCGTCGAGGCGTGGCCTCGGCCAGGCCTCGCCGAGCCTCGAAGCGCCTCGATTGCAGGCTTTGGAAAACGGGACCTCTTTCATCAACATAACAGAAAGGGAAAGATTGTCATGATCGAGACAAGCAGGTACAAGGGAGTAGTTTTTGGGTTCGGTTTTGGCACCTGAAACTGATATGATTTTTGGAGACGGAGTTGGGGCCTCCCCTTTGAAGGTCCCATTGCAGGCTTCATTGCAGCATGTGGATACTCTTGGCCTGGTGATTCATCGCCAGCGTTTTTTGGTTTCAGATCATTCAGTCTTGACGTGTATATGTTGGATTTTCGCGTTCCCAGTGAGCCTCGATTGTACCTGTTGCATTGACGTTTTACGTCGAGGCTGGCCCGGGCAGAGGCCTCGGTGAGCCTCGGAGCAGCCTCGAATGCCACAACAAACCTGCTTCATCATGGCCCCTAAAACAGGGCCGAAAAAGTGTTCAAAACATGGCTGCGATAGAGGGACCTCGACAGTAGCAAGCGGCCTTGGGACGCACAAAGAGAAAAAGGTATGTGTTGAGATTCATGTTCAAGCTGCTGGGTCGCAAATCTGCTTGCAAAACATTTGCGGGCAGCAACGAAATTCTCCGATGGCTGGCCCCATTTTTGGGTCCAAATATGGACCCCAAAATGGGGTCCAGAATTGGATCCCATTTTCATTCCTTCTTTTAGGTCTTTGCTTGGGCCCCGTTTTGGGGTCCAGATTTGGACCCAAAAGTGGGGTCAGCCATCGGAGAATTTTGCTGCTGCCCGCAGAGAGGTTTTGCAAGCAGATTTGCGACGCACTAGCATGAGCGTAAGTGTTAATACATGCTTTTTCTCTCTGTGCGTCCCACTTTGTTTCTTGTACAGTCGAGGTCCCTTTCTGGCCGCCATGTTTCTACTGGTTTTTTGGATCCTGTTTTGGGGCCATGATGAAGCAGGTTTGTCGCAGACCACTAAAGTATTTGGCTGGCATGAATGTCTTGTAGCGTTAGTTTGGGGCTATGAACTCTCTGCGACTTCTGACCTGCATGGATTGGGTTTTGGTTGCGCATTTGGTAGGGGCTTCAAGGCTTGCTCATGCTAAAAAATATATCTTTGCGGCCCGGGAAGCTGCCATCGAGGCCTGCCTCAAGCCTGCTTTGAAGCCTGCTTCGAGGCTTGCTTCATCCTTAAAAGCACATCCTCGAGGCTTGGAGGCCTGCCTCGAAGCCTGCCTCGAGGCTTGCTTCATGCATTTTTAAAAACATATTCTCGAGGGTCTGGAAGCCTGCCTCGAGGCCTGCCTCGAGGCCTGCCTCGAAGCCTGTCTGGAGGCTTGCATCATGCTATAACGAATCCTCGAAGCCTTGGAGGCCTGCCTCGAGGGCTGCCTCGAAGTCTGCCTGGAAGCTTGCTTGATGCTGATAAACACATATTTTCGTTGCTTCGAGGCTTCCATGAGGCCGTCTCTTTGCGCCAGCTGCGGCCTAAAATTCTACAAGGCACCACAATTTCACTGCCACACCATCACCATTTCCATGGGACTCTAACAATAGTATTATATAGATTCGAGTCCTCGTGAGCCTCGCTTTGTCCTCGTGCCAATACGTTTTGCGTCCGAGGTCTGGCCTCGGGCAGGCCTCGGTGAGCCTCGGAGCGCCTCGAAGGAAGTACGCCTGCCAACAAATTAAACATGCTTTCTCATGGCCCCTAAACAGGGTCTAAAAAACTAGTAGAAACATGGCGGCCAGAAAGGGACCTCGACTGTAGCAACTAGAACTTGGGACGCAGAAGAAGAAAACGGTTTGTGTTGACATTCATGTTCATGCTGCTGGTTCTCAAACCCGCTTGCAAAACATTTGCGGGCAGCAGCAAAATTCTCCGATGGCTGACCCCATTTTTGGGCCCAAATCTGGACCCAAAATGGGGTCCTGAATTGGATCCTATTTTAGTTTCTTCTTATGGGTCTTCGCTTGGGCCCGTTTTGGGTCCAGATTTGGACTCAAAAGTGGGGTCAGCCATCGGAGAATTTTGTTGCTGACCACGGAAGTTTTGCAAGCAGATTTGCGACGCTCTAGCATGAGCATGAGTGTTGGCTTAACACATGCCTTTTTCTCCCTGTCCGTCCCAACTTGTTGCTTGTACGTAGCAACTAGAACTTGGGACTCTCTCGACTTCTGCCTGCATGGATTTGTTTTGGTTGCTTGCATTTGGTAGGACCTCAAGGCTTGCTTCATGCTAAATATATCTTTGAGACCCTGGAAGCCTGCCTCGAGGCCTGCCTCAAGGCCTGCTTTGAAGCCTGCTTCGAGGCTTGCTTCATCCTTAAAAGCACATCCTCGAGGCTTGGAGGCCTGCCTCGAAGCCTGCCTCAAGGCTTGATTCATGCTTAAAAACATACTCTCGAGGGTCTGGAAGCCTGCCTCGAGACCTGCCTCGAGGCCTGCCTTGAAGCCTGTCTGGGGGCTTGCATCATGCTATAACCAATCCTCGAAGCCTTGGAGGCCTGCCTCGAGGGCTGCCTCGAAGCCTGCCTGGAAGCTTGCTTGATGCTGATAAACACATATATATTTTCGTTGCTTCGAGGCTTCCATGAGGCCGTCCCTTTGCGCCAGCTGCGGCCTAAAATTCTACAAGGCACCACAATTTCCCACTGCCACACCATCACCATTTCCATGGGACTCCAACAATAGTATTATATAGATTCGAGTCCCCGTGAGCCTCGCTTCGTCCTCGTGCCAATACGTTTTGCATCCGAGGCCTGGCCTCGGGCAGGCCTCGGTGAGCCTCGGAACGCCTCGCAGGAAGTACGCCTGCCAACAAATTAAACATGCTTTCTCATGGCCCCTAAACAGGGTCTAAAAAAGTGGTAAAAACATGGCGGCCATAAAGGGACCTCGACAGTAGCAACTAGAATTTGGGACGCATAAGAAGAAAACGGTTTGTGTTGACATTCATGTTCATGCTGCTGGTTCGCAAACCCGCTTGCAAAACATTTGCGTTCAGCAGCAAAATTCTCCGATGGCTGACCCCATTTTTGAGCCCAAATCTGGACCCCAAAATGGGGTCCAGAATTGGATCCTATTTTAGTTTCTTCTCATGGGTCTTCGCTTGGGCCCCGTTTTGGGGTCCAGATTTGGACCCAAAAGTGGGGTCAGCCATCGGAGAATTTTGTTGCTGACCGCGGAAGTCTTGCAAGCAGATTTGCGACGCTCTAGCATGAGCATAAGTGTTGGCTTAACACATGCCTTTTTCTTCCTGTCCGTCCCAACTTGTTGCTTGTACAGTCGAGGTCCCTTTATGGCTTCCCTGTTTCTACTAGTTTTTTGGATCTTGTTTTGGGGGCCATGATGAAGCAGGTTTGTCGATCTTGTTTTGGGGGCCATGATGAAGCAGGTTTGTCGCCAGACACTAAAGTCTTTGGCTGCTGAAAGTCTTTTTGGCGTTCGTTTGGGGCTACTGACTCACTCGACTTCTGCCTGCATGGATTTCTTTTGGTTGCTTGCATGTGGTAGGGCCTCAAGGCTTGCTTCATGCTAAATATATCTTTGAGGCCCTGGAAGCCTGCCTCGAGGCCTGCCTCAAGGCCTGCTTTGAAGCCTGCTTCGAGGCTTTCTTCATCCTTAAAAGCACATCCTCGAGGCTTGGAGGCCTGCCTCGAAGCCTGCCTCGAGGCTTGCTTCATGCTTAAAAACATATTCTCGAGGGTCTGGAAGCCTGCCTCGAGGCCTGCCTCGAAGCCTGTCTGGAGGCTTGCATCATGCTATAACCAATCCTCGAAGCCTTGGAGGCCTGCCTCGAGGCCTGCCTCGAGGCCCGCCTCGAAGCCTGCCTGGAAGCTTGCTTGATGCTGATAAACACGTATATTTTCGTTGCTTCGAGGCTTCCATGCGGCCGTCCCTTTGCGCCACCTGCGGCCTAAAATTCTACAAGGCACCACAATTTCCCACTGCCACACCATCACCATTTCCATGGGACTCCAACAATATTATATAGATTCGAGTCCCCGTGAGCCTCGCTTCGTCCTCGTGCCAATACGTTTTGCGTCCGAGGCCTGGCCTCGGGCAGGCCTCGGTGAGCCTCGGAGCGCCTCGAATGCAACCTGCTTCATCATGGCCCCTAAAACAGCGCCGAAAAAAGTGCTCAAAACATGGCTGCGATAGAGAGACCTCGACGGTAGCAAGCGGCCTTGGGACGCACAAAGAGAAAAAGGTATGTGTTGACATTCATGTTCAAGCTGCTGGGTCGCAAATCTGCTTGCAAAACATTTGCGGGCAGCAACGAAATTCTCCGATGGCTGACCCCATTTTTGGGTCCAAATATGGACACCAAAATGGGGTCCAGAATTGGATCCCATTTTCATTCCTTCTTTTAGGTCTTTGCTTGGGCCCCGTTTTGGGTTCCAGATTTGGACCCAAAAGTGGGGCCAGCCATCGGAGAATTTTGCTGCTGCCCGCAGATGTTTTGCAAGCAGATTTGCGACGCACTAGCATGAGCGTAAGTGTTAACACATGCTTTTTCTCTCTGTGCGTCCCAATTTGTTTCTTGTACAGTAGCAAGCGGCCTTGGGACGCACAAAGAGAAAAAGGTATGTGTTGACATTCATGTTCAAGCTGCTGGGTCGCAAATCTGCGTGCAAAACATTTGCGGGCAGCAACGAAATTCTCCGATGGCTGACCCCATTTTTGGGTCCAAATATGGACCCCAAAATGGGGTCCAGAATTGGATCACATTTTCATTCCTTCTTTTAGGTCTTTGCTTGGGCCCCGTTTTGGGGTCCAGATTTGGACCCAAAAGTGGGGTCAGCCATCGGAGAATTTTGTTGCTGACCGCGGAAGTTTTGCAAGCAGATTTGCGACGCTCTAGCATGAGCATGAGTGTTGGCTTAACACATGCCTTTTTCTCCCTGTCCGTCCCAACTTGTTGCTTGTACAGTCGAGGTCCCTTTATGGCTTCCCTGTTTCTACTAGTTTTTTGGATCTTGTTTTGGGGGCCATGATGAAGCAGGTTTGTCGCCAGACACTAAAGTCTTCGGCTGCTGAAAGTCTTTTTGGCGTTCGTTTGGGGCTACTGACTCTCTCGACTTCTGCCTGCATGGATTTCTTTTGGTTGCTTGCATTTGGTAGGGCCTCAAGGCTTGCTTCATGCTAAATATATCTTTGAGGCCCTGGAAGCCTGCCTCGAGGCCTGCCTCAAGGCCTGCTTTGAAGCCTGCTTCGAGGCTTGCTTCATCCTTAAAAGCACATCCTCGAGGCTTGGAGGCCTGCCTCGAAGCCTGCCTCGAGGCTTGCTTCATGCTTGAAAACATATTCTCGAGGGTCTGGAAGCCTGCCTCGAGGCCTGCCTCCAGGCCTGCCTCGAAGCCTGTCTGGAGGCTTGCATCATGCTATAACCAATCCTCGAAGCCTTGGAGGCCTGCCTCGAGGCCTGCCTCGAGGCCTGCCTCGAAGCCTGCCTGGAAGCTTGTTTGATGCTGATAAACACGTATATTTTCGTTGCTTCGAGGCTTCCATGCGGCCGTCCCTTTGCGCCACCTGCGCTAAAATTATACAAATGCCACCACAATTTCCCACTGCCACACCATCACCATTTTCATGGGACTCCAACAATAGTATTAGATAAGATTCGAGTCCCGTGAGCCTCGCTTTCGTCCTCGTGCCAATTACGTTTTGAGTCGAGGCCTTGGCCTCGGGCAGTCCTCGGTGAGCCTCGGAAAGCCCTCGCCGGGAAGTACGGTGACAAAACAAAATTAAACAGCTTTCTCAGGCCCTAAACAGGGTCTAAAAAGTGTGGTTTTAAAAACATGGCGGCCATAAAGGGCACCTCGGACCATGTAAGCAACTAGAACTTGGGACGCATAAGAAGAAAACGGTTTGTGTTGACATTCATGTTCATGCTGCTGGTTCGCAATCCCGCTTGCAAAACATTTGCGGGCAGCAGCAAAATTCTCCGATGGCTGACCCCATTTTTGGGCCCAAATCTGGACCCCAAAATGGGGTCCAGAATTGGATCCTATTTTAGTTTCTTCTCATGGGTCTTCGCTTGGGCCCCGTTTTGGGGTCCAGATTTGGACCCAAAAGTGGGGTCAGCAATCGGAGAATTTTGTTGCTGACCGCGGAAGTTTTGCAAGCAGATTTGCGACGCTCTAGCATGAGCATAAGTGTTGGCTTAACACATGCCTTTTTCTTCCTGTCCGTCTCAACTTGTTGCTTGTACAGTCGAGGTCCCTTTATGGCTTCCCTGTTTCTACTAGTTTTTTGGATCTTGTTTTGGGGGCCATGATGAAGCAGGTTTGTCGCCAGACACTAAAGTCTTTGGCTGCTGAAAGTCTTTTTGGCGTTCGTTTGGGGCTACTGACCCTCTCGACTTCTGCCTGCATGGATTTCTTTTGGTTGCTTGCATTTGGTAGGGCCTCAAGGCTTGCTTCATGCTAAATATATCTTTGAGGCCCTGGAAGCCTGCCTCGAGGCCTGCCTCAAGGGCTGCTTTGAAGCCTGCTTCGAGGCTTGCTTCATCCTTAAAAGCACATCCTCGAGGCTTGGAGGCCTGCCTCGAAGCCTGCCTCGAGGCTTGCTTCATGCATTTTTAAAAACATATTCTCGAGGGTCTGGAAGCCTGCCTCGAGGCCTGCCTCGAGGCCTGCCTCGAAGCCTGTCTGGAGGCTTGCATCATGCTATAACCAATCCTCGAAGCCTTGGAGGCCTGCCTCGAGGCCTGCCTCGAGGCCTGCCTCGAAGCCTGCCTGGAAGCTTGCTTGATGCTGATAAACACGTATATTTTCGTTGCTTCGAGGCTTCCATGCGTCCGTCCCTTTGCGCCACCTGCGGCCTAAAATTCTACAAGGCACCACAATTTCCCACTGCCACACCATCACCATTTCCATGGGACTCCAACAATAGTATTATATAGATTCGAGTCCCCGTGAGCCTCGCTTCGTCCTCGTGCCAATACGTTTTGCGTCCGAGGCCTGGCCTCGGGCAGGCCTCGGTGAGCCTCGGACCGCCTCGCAGGAAGTACGCCTGCCAACAAATTAAACATGCTTTCTCATGGCCCCTAAACAGGGTCTAAAAAAGTGGTAAAAACATGGCGGCCATAAAGGGACCTCGACATAGCAACTAGAACTTGGGACGGCATAAGAAGAAAACGGTTTGTGTTGACATTCATGTTCATGCTGCTGGTTCGCAAACCCGCTTGCAAAACATTTGCGGGCAGCAGCAAAATTCTCCGATGGCTGACCCCATTTTTGGGCCCAAATCTGGACCCCACAATGGGGTTTTTGGGGTCCAGAATTGGATCCTATTTTACTTTCTTCTCATGGGTCTTCGCTTGGGCCCCGTTCTGGGGTCCAGATTTGGACCCAAAAGTGGCGTCAGCCATCGGAGAATTTTGTTGCTGACCGCGGAAGTTTTGCAAGCAGATTTGCGACGCTCTAGCATGAGCATGAGTGTTGGCTCAACACATGCCTTTTTCTCCCTGTCCGTCCCAACTTGTTGCTTGTACAGTCGAGGTCCCTTTATGGCTTCCCTGTTTCTACTAGTTTTTGGATCTTGTTTTGGGGGCCATGATGAAGCAGGTTTGTCGCCAGACACTAAAGTCTTTGGCTGCTGAATGTCTTTTTGGCGTTCGTTTGGGGCTACTGACGCTCTCGACTTCTGCCTGCATGGATTTGTTTTGGTTGCTTGCATTTGGTAGGGCTTCAACCGGCTTGCTTCAGGCTTAAATATATTCTTGAGGCCCCTGGAAAGCCTGCCTCGAGGCCTGCCTCAAGGCCTGCTTTGAAGCCTGCTTCGAGGCTTGCTTCATCCTTAAAAGCACATCCTCGAGGCTTGGAGGCCTGCCTCGAAGCCTGCCTCGAGGCTTGCTTCATGCTTAAAAACATATTCTCGAGGGTCTGGAAGCCTGTCTCGAGGCCTGCCTCGAGGCCTGCCTCGAAGCCTGTCTGGAGGCTTGCATAATGCTATAACCAATCCTCGAAGCCTTGGAGGCCTGCCTCGAGGGCTGCCTCGAAGCCTGCCTGGAAGCTTGCTTGATGCTGATAAACACATATATTTTCGTTGCTTCGAGGCTTCCATGAGGCCGTCCCTTTGCGCCAGCTGCGGCCTAAAATTCTACAAGGCACCGCAATTTCCCACTGCCACACCATCACATTTCCATGGGACTCTAACAATAGTATTATATAGATTCGAGTCTCCGTGAGCCTCGCTTTGTCCTCGTGCCAATACGTTTTGCGTCCGAGGTCTGGCCTCGGGCAGGCCTCGGTGAGCCTCGGAGCGCCTCGAAGGAAGTACGCCTGCCAACAAATTAAACAGACTTTCTCATGGCCCCTAAACAGGGTCTAAAAAAGTGGTACAAACATGGCGGCCATAAAGGGGACCTGACAGTAGCAACTAGAACACTTGGGCCGCATAGAAAAACGGGTTTGTGTTGAAATCATGTTCATGTGCTGGTTCGCAAACCCGCTTGCAAAACATTGCGTAGCAGCAAAATTCTCCGATGGCTGACCCATTTTGGGGCCCAAAATCTGGACCCCAAAATGGGGTTCCAGAATTGGATCCTATTTAGTTTCTTTATCATGGGGTCTTCGCTTGGGCCCCCGTTGTGGGGTTTCCAGATTTGGACCCCAAAAGTGAGGGTCAGCAATCGGAGAATTTGGTGGGGCACGGCTGCTGACCGCGGAAGTTTGCAAGCAGATTTTGCGACGCTCTAGCATGAGCATGAGTGTTGGCTCAACACATGCCTTTTTCTCCCTGTCCGTTCCAACTTGTTGCTTGTACAGTCGAGGTCCCTTTATGGCTTCCCTGTTTCTACTAGTTTTTTGGATCTTGTTTTGGGGGCCATGATGAAGCAGGTTTGTCGCCAGACACTAAAGTCTTTGGCTGCTGAAAGTCTTTTTGGCGTTCGTTTGGGGCTACTGACTCTCTCGACTTCTGCCTGCATGGATTTCTTTTGGTTGCTTGCATTTGGTAGGGCCTCAAGGCTTGCTTCATGCTAAATATATCTTTGAGGCCCTGGCAGCCTGCCTCGAGGCCTGCCTCAAGGCCTGCTTTGAAGCCTGCTTCGAGACTTGCTTCATCCTTAAAAGCACATCCTCGAGGCTTGGAGGCCTGCCTCGAAGCCTGCCTCGAGGCGTGCTTCATGCTTAAAAACATATTCTCGAGGGTCTGGAAGCCTGCCTCGAGGCCTGCCTCGAGGCCTGCCTCGAAGCCTGCCTCGAAGCCTGTCTGGAGGCTTGCATCATGCTATAACCAATCCTCGAAGCCTTGGAGGCCTGCCTCGAGGCCTGCCTCGAGGCCTGCCTCGAAGCCTGCCTGGAAGCTTGCTTGATGCTGATAAACACATATATTTTCGTTGCTTCGAGGCTTCCATGAGGCCGTCCCTTTGCGCCAGCTGCGGCCTAAAATTCTACAAGGCACCACAATTTCCCACTGCCACACCATCACCATTTCCATGGGACTCTAACAATAGAATTATATAGATTCGAGTCCCCGTGAGCCTCGCTTTGTCCTCGTGCCAATACGTTTTGCGTCCGAGGTCTGGCCTCGGGCAGGCCTCGGTGAGCCTCGGAGCGCCTCGAAGGAAGTACGCCTGCCAACATTAAACATGCTTTCTCATGGCCCCTAAACAGGGTCTAAAAAAGTGGTACAAACATGGCGGCCATAAAGGGACCTCGACAGTAGCAACTAGAACTTGGGACGCATAAGAAGAAAACGGTTTGTGTTGACATTCATGTTCATGCTGCTGGTTGGCAAACCCGCTTGCAAAACATTTGCGTTCAGCAGCAAAATTCTCCGATGGCTGACCCCATTTTTGGGCCCAAATCTGGACCCCAAAATGGGGTCCAGAATTGGATCCTATTTTAGTTTCTTCTCATGGGTCTTCGCTCGGGCCCCGTTTTGGGGTCCAGATTTGGACCCAAAAGTGGGGTCAGCCATCGGAGAATTTTGTTGCTGACCGCGGAAGTTTTGCAAGCAGATTTGCGACGCTCTAGCATGAGCATAAGTGTTGGCTTAACACATGCCTTTTTCTTCCTGTCCGTCCCAACTTGTTGCTTGTACAGTCAAGGTCCCTTTATGGCTTCCCTGTTTCTACTAGTTTTTTGGATCTTGTTTTGGGGGCCATGATGAAGCAGGTTTGTCGCCAGACACTAAAGTCTTTGGCTGCTGAAAGTCTTTTTGGCGTTCGTTTGGGGCTACTGACTCTCTCGACTTCTGCCTGCATGGATTTCTTTTGGTTGCTTGCATTTGGTAGGGCCTCAAGGCTTGCTTCATGCTAAATATATCTTTGAGGCCCTGGAAGCCTGCCTCGAGGCCTGCCTCAAGGCCTGCTTTGAAGCCTGCTTCGAGGCTTGCTTCATCCTTAAAAGCACATCCTCGAGGCTTGGAAGCCTGCCTCGAAGCCTGCCTCGAGGCTTGCTTCATGCTTAAAAACATATTCTCGAGGGTCTGGAAGCCTGCCTCGAGGCCCTGCCTCGAGGCCTGCCTCGAAGCCTGTCTGGAGGCTTGCATCATGCTATAACCAATCCTCGAAGCCTTGGAGGCCTGCCTCGAGGCCTGCCTCGAGGCCTGCCTAGAAGCCTGCCTGGAAGCTTGCTTGATGCTGATAAACACGTATATTTTCGTTGCTTCGAGGCTTCCATGCGGCCGTCCCTTTGCGCCACCTGCGGCCTAAAATTCTACAAGGCACCACAATTTCCCACTGCCACACCATCACCATTTCCATGGGACTCCAGCAATAGTATTATATAGATTCGAGTCCCCGTGAGCCTCGCTTCGTCCTCGTGCCAATACGTTTTGCGTCCGAGGCCTGGCCTCGGGCAGGCCTCGGTGAGCCTCGGAACGCCTCGCAGGAAGTACGCCTGCCAACAAATTAAACATGCTTTCTCATGGCCCCTAAACAGGGTCTAAAAAAGTGGTAAAAACATGGCGGCCATAAAGGGACCTCGACAGTAGCAACTAGAACTTGGGACGCATAAGAAGAAAACGGTTTGTGTTGACATTCATGTTCATGCTGCTGGTTCGCAAACCCGCTTGCAAAACATTTGCGGCAGCAGCAAAATTCTCCGATGGCTGACCCCATTTTTGGGCCCAAATCTGGACCCCAAAATGGGGTCCAGAATTGGATCCTATTTTAGTTTCTTCTCATGGGTCTTCGCTTGGGCCCCGTTTTGGGGTCCAGATTTGGACCCAAAAGTGGGGTCAGCCATCGGAGAATTTTGTTGCTGACCGCGGAAGTTTTGCAAGCAGATTTGCGACGCTCTAGCATGAGCATGAGTGTTGGCTTAACACATGCCTTTTTCTCCCTGTCCGTCCCAACTTGTTGCTTGTACAGTCGAGGTCCCTTTATGGCTTCCCTGTTTCTACTAGTTTTTTGGATCTTGTTTTGGGGGCCATGATGAAGCAGGTTTGTCGCCAGACACTAAAGTCTTTGGCTGCTGAATGTCTTTTTGGCGTTCGTTTGGGGCTACTGACTCTCTCGACTTCTGCCTGCATGGATTTGTTTTGGTTTCTTGCATTTGGTAGGGCCTCAAGGCTTGCTTCATGCTAAATATATCTTTGAGGCCCTGGAAGCCTGCCTCGAGGCCTGCCTCAAGGCCTGCTTTGAAGCCTGCTTCGAGGCTTGCTTCATCCTTAAAAGCACATCCTCGAGGCTTGGAGGCCTGCCTCGAAGCCTGCCTCGAGGCTTGCTTCATGCTTTAAAACATATTCTCGAGGGTCTGGAAGCCTGCCTCGAGGCCTGCCTCGAGGCCTGCCTCGAAGCCTGTCTGGAGGCTTGCATCATGCTATAACCAATCCTCGAAGCCTTGGAGGCCTGCCTCGAGGCCTGCCTCGAGGCCTGCCTGGAAGCTTGCTTGATGCTGATAAACACGTATATTTTCGTTGCTTCGAGGCTTCCATGCGGCCGTCCCTTTGCGCCACCTGCGGCCTAAAATTCTACAAGGCACCACAATTTCCCACTGCCACACCATCACCATTTCCATGGGACTCCAACAATAGTACATTCCGAGTCCCCTGAGCCTCGCTTCGTCCTCAGTGCCAATAACGTTTTGGCGTCCGAGGCCTGGCTCGCAGCTTCGAGTGAGCCTTTCGAACGCCCTCGCAGGAAAGTACGCCTGCAACAAAATATAAACTCTTCCTCATGGCCCCTAACAGGGTCTAAAAAAAGTGTAAAAACAGGGCGGCCATAAAGGGACCCTCGCATAAGCAACTAGATACTGGGACGCATAGAAAAAATCTGGTGTGTTGACATACATGTTCAAGCTGCAGGGTCGCAAATCTGCTTGCACAACATGTGCGGGCAGCAGCGAAATTCTCCGATGGCTGACCCCATTTTTGGGTCCAAATATGGACCCAAAATGGGGTCCAGAATTGGATCACATTTTCATTCCTTCTTTTAGGTCTTTGCTTGGGCCCCGTTTTGGGATCCAGATTTGGACCCAAAGTGGGGTCAGCCATCGGAGAATTTTGCTGCTGCCCGCAGAGGTTTTGCAAGCAGATTTGCGACGCACTAGCATGAGCGTAAGTGTTAATACATGCTTTTTCTCTCTCTGCGTCCCACTTTGTTTCTTGTACAGTCGAGGTCCCTTTCTGGCCGCCATGTTTCTACTGGTTTTTTGGATCCTGTTTTGGGAGCCTAGTTTTTTGGATCTTGTTTTGGGGGCCATGATGAAGCAGGTTTGTCGCCAGACACTAAAGTCTTTGGCTGCTGAATGTCTTTTTGGCGTTCGTTTGGGGCTACTGACTCTCTCGACTTCTGCCTGCATGGATTTGTTTTGGTTGCTTGCATTTGGTAGGGTTTCAAGGCTTGCTTCATGCTAAAAAATATATCTTTGAGGCCCTGGAAGCCTGCCTCGAGGCCTGCCTCAAGGCCTGCTTTGAAGCATGCTTCGAGGCTTGCTTCATCCTTAAAAGCACATCCTCGAGGCTTGGAGGCCTGCCTCGAAGCCTGCCTCGAGGCTTGCTTCATGCTTAAAAACATATTCTCGAGGGTCTGGAAGCCTGCCTCGAGGCCTGCCTCGAAGCCTGTCTGGAGGCTTGCATCATGCTATAACAAATCCTCGATCGAAGCCTGAGCCTGACTCGAGGCTGCCTAGAAGCCTGCCGGGAAGCTGCTTGATGCTGATAAAACCACATATATTTCGTTGCTTCAGGCTTCCATTTGAGGCCGTCCCTTGCGCCAGCTGCGGCCCTTAAAAAAAATCTACAAGCACCACAATTCCCCTGCACACACCATCACCATTTTTCCAGGGGGACTCTAACAATAGTCTTAATAGATTCGAGTCTCCGGAGCCTCGCTTTGTCCTCGTGCCAATACGTTTTGCGTTCCGAGTCTGGCCTCGGGCCAGGCCCTTCGTGAGCCCCTCGGAGCGCTCTCGCAGGAAGTTTACGCCTGGCCAACAAATTAAAAGACTTTCTCATGGCCCCTAAAACCAGGGTCTAAAAAATTGGTTACAAACATGGGGGCCATAAGGGACCTCGACAGAGCAACTAGAACTGGGGAAGCATAAGAAGGAAACGGTTGTGTTGACATTTCATGTTCATGTGCTGGTTCGCAAACCCGCTTGCAAAACATTTGCGGGCAGCAGCAAAATTCTCCGATGGCTGACCCCATTTTTAGGCCCAAATCTGGACCCCAAAATGGGGGCCAGAATTGGATCCTATTTTAGTTTCTTCTCATGAGTCTTCGCTTGGGCCCCGTTTTGGGGTCCAGATTTGGACCCAAAAGTGGGGTCAGCCATCGGAGAATTTTGTTGCTGACCGTGGAAGTTTTGCAAGCAGATTTGCGACGCTCTAGCATGAGCATAAGTGTTGGCTTAACACATGCCTTTTTCTTCCTGTCCGTCCCAACTTGTTGCTTGTACAGTCGAGGCCCCTTTATGGCTTCCCTGTTTCTACTAGTTTTTTGGATCTTGTTTTGGGGGCCATGATGAAGCAGGTTTGTCGCCAGACACTAAAGTCTTTGGCTGCTGAATGTCTTTTTGGCGTTCGTTTGGGGCTTCTGACTCTCTCGACTTCTGCCTGCATGGATTTGTTTTGGTTGCTTGCATTTGGTAGGGCTTAGGCTTGCTTCATGCTAAAAAATATATCTTTGAGGCCCTGGAAGCCTGCCTCGAGGCCTGCCTCTCCCTCCCCCCACACGCTCAAATTGAAAAATACGAACCAAATGAACCACTGCCACCCCACCAACCGCCCCTCGCCCCAACAGCAGACCCAACACACAAAACCCCACCACCACCCCCACCCCCACCCTGCCTCAAGGCCTGCTTTGAAGCCTGCTTCGAGGCTTGCTTCATCCTTAAAAGCACATCCTCGAGGCTTGGAGGCCTGCCTCGAAGCCTGCCTCGAGGCTTGCTTCATGCTTAAAAAACATATTCTCGAGGGTCTGGAAGCTTGCCTCGAGGCCTGCCTCGAGGCCTGCCTCGAAGCCTGTCTGGAGGCTTGCATCATGCTATAACGAATCCTCGAAGCCTTGGAGGCCTGCCTCGAGGGCTGCCTCGAAGTCTGCCTGGAAGCTTGCTTGATGCTGATAAACACATATATTTTTGTTGCTTCGAGGCTTCCATGAGGCCGTCTCTTTGCGCCAGCTGCGGCCTAAAATTCTACAAGGCACCACAATTTCACTGCCACACCATCACCATTTCCATGGGACTCTAACAATAGTATTATATAGATTCGAGTCCCCGTGAGCCTCGCTTTGTCCTCGTGCCAATACGTTTTGCGTCCGAGGTCTGGCCTTGGGCAGGCCTCAGTGAGCCTCGGAGCGCCTCGAAGGAAGTACGCCTGCCAACAAATTAAACATGCTTTCTCATGGCCCCTAAACAGGGTCTAAAAAAGTGGTACAAACATGGCGGCCATAAAGGGACCTCGACAGTAGCAACTAGAACTTGGGACGCATAAGAAGAAAACGGATTGTGTTGACATTCATGTTCATGCTGCTGGTTCGCAAACCCGCTTGCAAAACATTTGCGGGCAGCAGCAAAATTCTCCGATGGCTGACCCCATTTTTGGGCCCAAATCTGGACCCCAAAATGGGGTCCAGAATTGGATCCTATTTTACTTTCTTCTATGGGTCTTCGCTTGGGCCCCGTTTTGGGGTCCAGATTTGGACCCAAAAGTGGAGTCAGCCATCGGAGAATTTTGTTGCTGACCGCGGAAGTTTTGCAAGCAGATTTGCGACGCTCTAGCATGAGCATGAGTGTTGGCTCAACACATGCCTTTTTCTCCCTGTCCGTTGCAACTTGTTGCTTGTACAGTCGAGGTCCCTTTATGGCTTCCCTGTCTACTAGTTTTTTGGATCTTGTTTTGGGGGCCATGATGAAGCAGGTTTGTCGCAAGACACAAAGTCTTGGCTGCTGAATAATGTCTTTTGGCGTCTCGTTGGGGCTACTGACTCTCTCGATTCTGCCTGCATGGAATTTGTTTTGGTTTGCTTGCATTTGGTAGGGCTCAAGGCTTGCTTTCATGCTGAAAAAATATACTTTGAGGCCCTCGAAGCCTGCCTCGAGGCCTGCCTCAAGGCCTGCTTTGAAGCCTGCTTCGAGGCTTGCTTCATCCTTAAAAGCACATCCTCGAGGCTTGGAGGCCTGCCTCGAAGCCTGCCTCGAGGCTTGCTTCATGCTTTTTTAAAAACATATTCTCGAGGGTCTGGAAGCCTGCCTCGAGGCCTGCCTCGAGGCCTGCCTCGAAGCCTGTCTGGAGGCTTGCATCATGCTATAACCAATCCTCGAAGCCTTGGAGGCCTGCCTCGAGGGCTGCCTCGAAGCCTGCCTGGAAGCTTGCTTGATGCTGATAAACACAGATATTTTCGTTGCTTCGAGGCTTCCATGAGGCCGTCCCTTTGCGCCAGCTGCGGCCTAAAATTCTACAAGGCACCACAATTTCCCACTGCCACACCATCACCATTTCCATGGGACTCTAACAATAGTATTATATAGATTCGAAGTCCCGTGAGCCTCGCTTTGTCTCGTGCCAATACGTTTTGCGTCGAGGTCTGGCCTCGGGCAGGCCTCGGTGAGCCCGGAGAGCCTCGAAGGAAAGTACGCCTGCCAACAAATTTTTAAACATGCGTCTCATGGCCCCTAAACAGGGTCTAAAAAAAGTGGTACAAACATGGCGGCCATAAAGGGACCTCGACAGTAGCAACTAGAACTTGGGACGCATAAGAAGAAAACGGTTTGTGGTGACATTCATGTTCATGCTGCTGGTTCGCAAACCCGCTTGCAAAACATTTGCGGGCAGCAGCAAAATTCTCCGATGGCTGACCCCATTTTTGGGCCCAAATCTGGACCCCAAAATGGGGGCCAGAATTGGATCCTATTTTAGTTTCTTCTCATGGGTCTTCGCTTGGGCCCCGTTTTGGGGTCCAGATTTGGACCCAAAAGTGGGGTCAGCCATCGGAGAATTTTGTTGCTGACCGCGGAAGTTTTGCAAGCAGATTTGCAACGCTCTAGCATGAGCATGAGTGTTGGCTTAACACATGCCTTTTTCTCCCTGTCCGTCCCAACTTGTTGCTTGTACAGTCGAGGTCCCTTTATGGCTTCCCTGTTTCTACTAGTTTTTTGGATCTTGTTTTGGGGCCATGATGAAGCAGGTTTGTCGCCAGACACTAAAGTCTTTGGCTGCTGAATGTCTTTTTGGTGTTCGTTTGGGGCTACTGACTCTCTCGACTTCTGCCTGCATGGATTTGTTTTGGTTGCTTGCATTTGGTAGGGCCTCAAGGCTTGCTTCATGCTAAATATATCTTTGAGGCCCTGGAAACCTGCCTCGAGGCCTGCCTCAAGGCCTGCTTTGAAGCCTGCTTCGAGGCTTGCTTCATGCTTAGAAGCACATCCTCGAGGCTTGGAGGCCTGCCTCGAAGCCTGCCTCGAGGCTTGCTTCATGCTTAAAAACATATTCTCGAGGGTCTGGAAGCCTGCCTCGAAGCCTGTCTGGAGGCTTGCATCATGCTATAACGAATCCTCGAAGCCTTGGAGGCCTGCCTCGAGGGCTGCCTCGAAGTCTGCCTGGAAGCTTGCTTGATGCTGATAAACACATATATTTTCGTTGCTTCGAGGCTTCCATGAGGCCGTCTCTTTGCGCCAGCTGCGGCCTAAAATTCTACAATGAGCCTCGCTTTGTCCTCGTGCCAATACGTTTTGCGTCCGAGGTCTGGCCTCGGGCAGGCCTCGGTGAGCCTCGGAGCGCCTCGAAGGAAGTACGCCTGCCAACAAATTAAACATGCTTCCTCATGGCCCCTAAACAGGGTCTAAAAAAGTGGTACAAACATGGCGGCCATAAAGGGACCTCGACAGTAGCAACTAGAACTTGGGACGCATAAGAAGAAAACGGTTTGTGTTGACATTCATGTTCATGCTGCTGGTTCGCAAACCCGCTTGCAAAACATTGGCGGGCAGCAGCAAAATTCTCCGATGGCTGACCCCATTTTTGGGCCCAAATCTGGACCCCAAAATGGGGTCCAGAATTGGATCCTATTTTAGTTTCTTCTCATGAGTCTTCGCTTGGGCCCCGTTTTGGGGTCCAGATTTGGACCCCAAAGTGGGGTCAGCCATCGGAGAATTTTGTTGCTGACCGCGGAAGTTTTGCAAGCAGATTTGCGACGCTCTAGCATGAGCATGAGTGTTGGCTTAACACATGCTTTTTTCTCCCTGTCCGTCCCAACTTGTTGCTTGTACAGTCGAGGTCCCTTTATGGCTTCCCTGTTTCTACTAGTTTTTTGGATCTTGTTTTGGGGGCCATGATGAAGCAGGTTTGTCGCCAGACTAAAGTCTTTGGCTGCTGAATGTCTTTTTGGCGTTCGTTTGGGGCTACTGACTCTCTCGACTTCTGCCTGCATGGATTTGTTTTGGTTGCTTGCATTTGGTAGGGCTTCAAGGCTTGCTTCATGCTAAAAAATATATCTTTGAGGCCCTGGAAGCCTGCCTCGAGGCCTGCCTCAAGGCCTGCTTTGAAGCCTGCTTCGAGGCTTGCTTCATCCTTAAAAGCACATCCTCGAGGCTTGGAGGCCTGCCTCGAAGCCTGCCTCGAGGCGTGCTTCATGCTTAAAAACATATTCTCGAGGGTCTGGAAGCCTGCCTCGAGGCCTGCCTCGAAAGGGCCTGTAGGGAGGCTGCATTCATGCTCATGCTATTAACGAATCATCGAAGCTTGGAGGCTGGCCTCGAGGGCTGCACTCGAAGTCTGCTGCGAAGCTTGCTTGAGCTGTAAACACATATATTTTCGTTTGCCAGTCGGAGGCCTTCCATGAGGCCGTCTTTTGCGCCAGCGGCGGCCTTAAACTTCTTACAAGGCACCACCAATTCACTGGCCACACCATCACAATTTCATGGGGCTCTAACAATAGGATATATAGATCGAGTCCCCGTGAGCCTCGCTTTGTCCTCGTGCCAATACGTTTTGCTTCCGAGGGCCTGGCCTCGGGCAGGCCTCGGTGAGCCTCGGAGCGCCTCGAAGGAAGTACGCCTGCCAACAAATTAAACATGCTTTCTCATGGCCCCTAAACAGGGTCTAAAAAAAGTGGTACAAACATGGTGGCCATGAAGGGACCTCGACAGTAGCAACTAGAACTTGGGACGCATAAGAAGAAAACGGTTTGTGTTGACATTCATGTTCATGCTGCTGGTTCGCAAACCCGCTTGCAAAACATTTGTGGGCAGCAGCAAAATTCTCCGATGGCTGACCCCATTTGTGGGCCCAAATCTGGACCCCAAAATGGGGTCCAGAATTGGATCCTATTTTAGTTTCTTCTCATGGGTCTTCGCTTGGGCCCCGTTTTGGGGTCCAGATTTGGACCCAAAAGTGGGGTCAGCCATCGGAGAAGTTTGTTGCTGACCGCGGAAGTTTTGCAAGCAGATTTGCGACGCTCTAGCATGAGCATAAGTGTTGGCTTAACACATGCCTTTTTCTTCCTGTCCGTCCCAACTTGTTGCTTGTACAGTCGAGGTCCCTTTATGGCTTCCCTGTTTCTACTAGTTTTTTGGATCTTGCTTTGGGGGCCATGATGAAGCAGGTTTGTCGCCAGACACTAAAGTCTTTGGCTGCTGAATGTCTTTTTGGCGTTCGTTTGGGGCTACTGACTCTCTCGACTTCTGCCTGCATGGATTTGTTTTGGTTGCTTGCATTTGGTAGGGCTTCAAGGCTTGCTTCATGCTAAAAAATATATCTTTGAGGCCCTGGAAGCCTGCCTCGAGGCCTGCCTCAAGGCCTGCTTTGAAGCCTGCTTCGAGGCTTGCTTCATCCTTAAAAGCACATCCTCGAGGCTTGGAAGCCTGCCTCGAAGCCTGCCTCGAGGCTTGCTTCATGCTTAAAAACATATTCTCGAGGGTCTGGAAGCCTGCCTCGAGGCCTGCCTCGAGGCCTGCCTCGAGGCCTGCCTCGAAGCCTGTCTGGAGGCTTGCATCATGCTATAACGAATCCTCGAAGCCTTGGAGGCCTGCCTCGAGGGCTGCCTCGAAGTCTGCCTGGAAGCTTGCTTGATGCTGATAAACACATATATTTTCGTTGCTTCGAGGCTTCCATGAGGCCGTCTCTTGCGCCAGCTGCGGCCTAAAATTCTACAAGGCACCACAATTTCACTGCCACACCATCACCATTTCCATGGGACTCTAACAATAGTATTATATAGATTCGAGTCCCCGTGAGCCTCGCTTTGTCCTCGTGCCAATACGTTTTGCGTCCGAGGTCTGGCCTCGGGCAGGCCTCGGTGAGCCTCGGAGCGCCTCGAAGGAAGTACGCCTGCCAACAAATTAAACATGCTTTCTCATGGCCCCTAAACAGGGTCTAAAAAAAGTGGTACAAACATGGCGGCCATAAAGGGACCTCGACAGTAGCAACTAGAACTTGGGACGCATAAGAAGAAAACGGTTTGTGTTGACATTCATGTTCATGCTGCTGGTTCGCAAACCCGCTTGCAAAACATTTGCGGGCAGCAGCAAAATTCTCCGATGGCTGACCCCATTTTTGGGCCCAAATCTGGACCCCAAAATGGGTCCAGAATTGGATCCTATTTTACTTTCTTCTCATGGGTCTTCGCTTGGGCCCCGTTTTGGGGTCCAGATTTGGACCCAAAAGTGGCGTCAGCCATCGGAGAATTTTGTTGCTGACCGCGGAAGTTTTGCAAGCAGATTTGCGACGCTCTAGCATGAGCATGAGTGTTGGCTCAACACATGCCTTTTTCTCCCTGTCCGTCCCAACTTGTTGCTTGTACAGTCGAGGCTTCCCTGTTTCTACTAGTTTTTTGGATCTTGTTTTGGGGGCCATGATGAAGCAGGTTTGTCGCCAGACACTAAAGTCTTTGGCTGCTGAATGTCTTTTTGGTGTTCGTTTGGGGCTACTGACTCTCTCGACTTCTGCCTGCATAGATTTGTTTTGGTTGCTTGCATTTGGTAGGGCCTCAAGGCTTGCTTCATGCTAAATATATCTTTGAGGCCCTGGAAACCTGCCTCGAGGCCTGCCTCAAGGCCTGCTTTGAAGCCTGCTTTGGGGCGAGCTTGCTTCAATGCGTAAAAGCACATCCTCGAGGCTTGGAGGCCTGCCTCGAAGCCTGCCTCGAGGCTTGCTTCATGCTTAAAAACATATTCTCGCGGGTCTGGAAGCCTGCCTCGAGCCGCCTCGAGGCCTGCCTCGAGGCCTGCCTCGAAGCCTGTCTTGAGGGCTTGCATCATTCTTAACCAATCCTCTAAGCCTTGGAGGCTGCCTCGAGGCTGCCTCGAAGCCTGCTGGAAGCTTGCTTGTCTGATAAACCATATATTTTTCGTGCTTCTAGGCTTCCATGAGGTCCGTGTCCCTTTTGCAGCAGCCTGCGGCCTAAAATTCTACAAGGCACCACAATTTCCCACTGCCACACCATCACCATTTCCATGGGACTCTAACAATAGTATTATATAGATTCGAGTCCCCGTGAGCCTCGCTTTGTCCTCGTGCCAATACGTTTTGCGTCCGAGGCTTGGCCTCGGGCAGGCCTCGGTGAGCCTCGGACCGCCTCGAAGGAAGTACGCCTGCCAACAAATTAAACATACTTTCTCATGGCCCCTAAACAGGGTCTAAAAAAGTGGTACAAACATGGCGGCCATAAAGGGACCTCGACAGTAGCAACTAGAACTTGGGAAGCATAAGAAGAAAACGGTTTGTGTTGACATTCATGTTCATGCTGCTGGTTCGCAAACCCGCTTGCAAAACATTTGCGGGCAGCAGCAAAATTCTCCGATGGCTGACCCCATTTTTAGGCCCAAATCTGGACCCCAAAATGGGGTCCAGAATTGGATCCTATTTTAGTTTCTTCTCATGAGTCTTCGCTTGGGCCCCGTTTTGGGGTCCAGATTTGGACCCAAAAGTGGGGTCAGCCATCGGAGAATTTTGCTGCTGCCCGCAGAGGTTTTGCAAGCAGATTTGCGACGCACTAGAATGAGCGTAAGTGTTAATACATGCTTTTTCTCTCTGTGCGTCCCACTTTGTTTCTTGTACAGTCGAGGTCCCTTTCTGGCTTCACCTGTTTCTACTAGTTTTTTTGGATCTTGGTGGTGTTGGCGAGGGCGAGTGCCAAATATGGAAGACAGGTTTTGTTTCGTCCATACCTAGAGTCTGTTGGCTGCTGAATGTCTTTTTGTGTGTCGTTTGGGCTACTGACCTCTCGACTTCTGCCTGCATGGATTTGTTTTGGTTGCTTGCATTTGGTAGGGCCTCAGGCTGTTTCATGCTAAATATATCTTTGAGGCCCTGGAAACCTGCCTCGAGGCCTGCCTCAAGGCCTGCTTTGAAGCCTGCTTCGAGGCTTGCTTCATGCTTAAAAGCACATCCTCGAGGCTTGGAGGCCTGCCTCGAAGCCTGCCTCGTGGCTTGCTTCATGCTTAAAAGCACATCCTCGAGGCTTGGAGGCCTGCCTCGAAGCCTGCCTCGAGGCTTGCATCATGCTATAACCAATCCTCGAAGCCTTGGAGGCCTGCCTCGAGGGCTGCCTCGAAGCCTGCCTGGAGGCTTGCATCATGCTATAACCAATCCTCGAAGCCTTGGAGGCCTGCCTCGAGGGCTGCCTCGAAGCCTGCCTGGAAGCTTGCTTGATGCTGATAAACACATATATTTTCGTTGCTTCGAGGCTTCCATGAGGCCGTCCCTTTGCGCCAGCTGCGGCCTAAAGTTCTACAAGGCACCACAATTTCCCACTGCCACACCATCACCATTTCCATGGGACTCTAACAATAGTATTATATAGATTCGAGTCCCCGTGAGCCTCGCTTTGTCCTCGTGCCCATACGTTTGCGTCCGAGGCCTGCCTCGGGCATGCCTCGGTGCAGCCTCGGCGCTCTAAGGAAGTACGCTGACAACAACTAAACATACTTTCTCATGGCCCCTACACAGGGTCTAAAAAAGTGGTACAAAACATGGCGCCATAAAGGGACCTCGACAAGTAGCAACTAGAACTTGGGACGCATAAGAAGAAAACGGTTTGTGTTGACATTTCATGTTCATTGCTGATTGGTTCCGCAACCCGCTTGAAAACATTTGCGGGCAGCAGCAAAATTCTCCGAGGCGACCCCATTTTGAGGCCCAAATCTGGACACCCAAAATGGGTCCCCGAATTGGAATCCTATTTTAGTTTTCCTTCGCATGAGTCCCCCCCCCCCCCCCCCCCCCCTTGTCGCTTGGGCCCCGTTTTGGGGTCCAGATTTGGACCCAAAAGTGGGGTCAGCCATCGGAGAATTTTGTTGCTGACCGCGGAAGTTTTGCAAGCAGATTTGCGACGCTCTAGCACGAGCATGAGTGTTGGCTTAACACATGCCTTTTTCTCCCTGTCCGTCCCAACTTGTTGCTTGTACAGTCGAGGTCCCTTTATGGCTTCCCTGTTTCTACTAGTTTTTTGGATCTTGTTTTGGGGCCATGATGAAGCAGGTTTGTCGCCAGACACTAAAGTCTTTGGCTGCTGAATGTCTTTTTGGTGTTCGTTTGGGGCTACTGACTCTCTCGACTTCTGCCTGCATGGATTTGTTTTGGTTGCTTGCATTTGGTAGGGCCTCAAGGCTTGCTTCGTGCTAAATATATCTTTGAGGCCCTGGAAACCTGCCTCGAGACCTGCCTCAAGGCCTGCTTTGAAGCCTGCTTCGAGGCTTGCTTCATGCTTAAAAGCACATCTTCGAGGCTTGGAGGCCTGCCTCGAAGCCTGCCTCGAGGCTTGCTTCATGCTTAAAAACATATTCTCGAGGTCTGGAAGTCGAGGCTTGCTTCATGCTTAAAAACATATTCTCGAAGTCTGGAAGCCTGCGTCGAGGCCTGCCTCGAGGCCTGCCTCGAAGCCTGTCTGGAGGCTTGCATCATGCTATAACCATCCTCGAAGCTTGGAGGCCTGCCCTCGAGGCTGCTGCCTCGACCTGCCTGAAGCTTGCTTGATGCTGATAACAACATATAGTTTTCGTTGCTTTCGAAGGCTTCCTGAAAGGCGTCCCTTTGCGCCAGCTGCGGCCTAAAATCTACAAGGCCACCACAAATTTCCCACTGCCACACATCACCATTTCCATGGACTCTAACAATAGTATTATATGATTCGAGTCCCCGTGAGCCTCGCTTTGTCCTCGTGCTAATACGTTTTTGCGTCCGAGGCCTGGCCTCGGGCAGGCCTCGGTGAGCCTCGGAGCGCCTCGAAGGAAGTACGCCTGCCAACAAATTAAACATACTTTCTCATGGCCCCTAAACGGGTCTAAAAAAGTGGTACAAACATGGCGGCCATAAAGGGACCTCGACAGTAGCAACTAGAACTTGGGACGCATAAGAAGAAAACGGTTTGTGTTGACATTCATGTTCATGCTGCTGGTTCGCAAACCCGCTTGCAAAACATTTGCGGGCAGCAGCAAAATTCTCCTATGGCTGACCCCATTTTTGGGCCCAAATCTGGACCCCAAAATGGGGTCCAGAATTGGATCCTATTTTAGTTTCTTCTCATGAGTCTTCGCTTGGGCCCCGTTTTGGGGTCCAGATTTGGACCCAAAAGTGGGGTCAGCCATCGGAGAATTTTGTTGCTGACCGCGGAAGTTTTGCAAGCAGATTTGCGACGCTCTAGCATGAGCATGAGCATGAGTGTTGGCTTAACACATGCCTTTTTCTCCCTGTCCGTCCCAACTTGTTGCTTGTACAGGTCCCTTTATGGCTTCCCTGTTTCTACTAGTTTTTTGGATCTTGTTTTGGGGGCCATGATGACGCAGTTGGTCGCCATACACTAAAGGTCTTTTGGCTGTGAATGTCTTTTTGGCGTTCTTTGGGGCTTTATATTTTTCTACTGAAACTCGCGCGACGTCTGCCTGCATAGGATGTGTTTTGTTGCTGCATTTGGTAGGGCTTTCAAGCTTCTCATGCTAAAAATATTCTTTGAGGCACTGGAGCCTGGGCCTCGAGGCCGTCCTCAAGGCCTGCTTTGAAAGCCTGCTTCGGGCGGGCTTTCATCCTAAAAAGCACATCCTCGAGGCTTGGAGCCCTGCCTCGAAGCCTGCCTCGAGGCTTGCTTCATGCTTAAAAACATATTCTCGAGGGTCGGGAAGCCTGCCTCGAGGCCTGCCTCGAGGCCTGCCTCGAAGCCTGTCTGGAGGCTTGCATCATGCTATAACGAATCCTCGAAGCCTTGGAGGCCTGCCTCGAGGGCTGCCTCGAAGTCTGCCTGGAAGCTTGCTTGATGCTGATAAACACATATATTTTCGTTGCTTCGAGGCTTCCATGAGGCCGTCTCTTTGCGCCAGCTGCGGCCTAAAATTCTACAAGCACCACAATTTCACTGCCACACCATCACCATTTCCATGGGACTCTAACAATAGTATTATATAGATTCGAGTCCCCGTGAGCCTCGCTTTGTCCTCGTGCCAATACGTTTTGCGTCCGAGGTCTGGCCTCGGGCAGGCCTCGGTGAGCCTCGGAGCGCCTCGAAGGAAGTACGCCTGCCAACATTAAACATGCTTTCTCATGGCCCCTAAACAGGGTCTAAAAAAGTGGTACAAACATGGCGGCCATAAAGGGACCTCGACAGTAGCAACTAGAACTTGGGACGCATAAGAAGAAAACGGTTTGTGTTGACATTCATGTTCATGCTGCTGGTTCGCAAACCCGCTTGCAAAACATTTGCGTTCAGCAGCAAAATTCTCCGATGGCTGACCCCATTTTTGGGCCCAAATCTGGACCCCAAAATGGGGTCCAGAATTGGATCCTATTTTAGTTTCTTCTCATGGGTCTTCGCTTGGGCCCCGTTTTGGGGTCCAGATTTGGACCCAAAAGTGGGGTCAGCCATCGGAGAATTTTGTTGCTGACCGCGGAAGTTTTGCAAGCAGATTTGCGACGCTCTAGCATGAGCATGAGTGTTGGCTAACACATGCCTTTTTCTCCCTGTCCGTCCCAACTTGTTGCTTGTACAGTCGAGGTCCCTTTATGGCTTCCCTGTTTCTACTAGTTTTTTGGATCTTGTTTTGGGGGCCATGATGAAGCAGGTTTGTCGCCAGACTAAAGTCTTTGGCTGCTGAATGTCTTTTTGGCGTTCGTTTGGGGCTACTGACTCTCTCGACTTCTGCCTGCATGGATTTGTTTTGGTTGCTTGCATTTGGTAGGGCTTCAAGGCTTGCTTCATGCTAAAAAATATATCTTTGAGGCCCTGGAAGCCTGCCTCGAGGCCTGCCTCAAGGCCTGCTTTGAAGCCTGCTTCGAGGCTTGCTTCATCCTTAAAAGCACATCCTCGAGGCTTGGAGGCCTGCCTCGAAGCCTGCCTCGAGGCTTGCTTCATGCTTAAAAACATATTCTCGAGGGTCTGGAAGCCTGCCTCGAGGCCTGCCTCGAGGCCTGCCTCGAAGCCTGTCTGGAGGCTTGCATCATGCTATAACGAATCCTCGAAGCCTTGGAGGCCTGCCTCGAGGGCTGCCTCGAAGTCTGCCTGGAAGCTTGCTTGATGCTGATAAACACATATATTTTCGTTGCTTCGAGGCTTCCATGAGGCCGTCTCTTTGCGCCAGCTGCGGCCTAAAATTCTACAAGGCACCACAATTTCACTGCCACACCATCACCATTTCCATGGGACTCTAACAATAGTATTATATAGATTCGAGTCCCCGTGAGCCTCGCTTTGTCCTCGTGCCAATACGTTTTGCGTCCGAGGTCTGGCCTCGGGCAGGCCTCGGTGAGCCTCGGAGCGCCTCGAAGGAAGTACGCCTGCCAACAAATTAAACATGCTTTCTCATGGCCCCTAAACAGGGTCTAAAAAAGTGGTACAAACATGGCGGCCATAAAGGGACCTCGACAGTAGCAACTAGAACTTGGGACGCATAAGAAGAAAACGGTTTGTGTTGACATTCATGTTCATGCTGCTGGTTCGCAAACCCGCTTGCAAAACATTTGCGGGCAGCAGCAAAATTCTCCGATGGCTGACCCCATTTTTGGGCCCAAATCTGGACCCCAAAATGGGGCCCAGAATTGGATCCTATTTTACTTTCTTCTCATGGGTCTTCGCTTGGGCCCCGTTTTGGGGTCCAGATTTGGACCCAAAAGTGGCGTCAGCCATCGGAGAATTTTGTTGCTGACCGCGGAAGTTTTGCAAGCAGATTTGCGACGCTCTAGCATGAGCATGAGTGTTGGCTCAACACATGCCTTTTTCTCCCTGTCCGTCCCAACTTGTTGCTTGTACAGTCGAGGTCCCTTTATGGCTTCCCTGTTTCTACTAGTTTTTTGGATCTTGTTTTGGGGGCCATGATGAAGCAGGTTTGTCGCCAGACACTAAAGTCTTTGGCTGCTGAATGTCTTTTTGGCGTTCGTTTGGGGCTACTGACTCTCTCGACTTCTGCCTGCATGGATTTGTTTTGGTTGCTTGCATTTGGTAGGGCTTCAAGGCTTGCTTCATGCTAAAAAATATATCTTTGAGGCCCTGGAAGCCTGCCTCGAGGCCTGCCTCAAGGCCTGCTTTGAAGCCTGCTTCGAGGCTTGCTTCATCCTTAAAAGCACATCCTCGAGGCTTGGAGGCCTGCCTCGAAGCCTGCCTCGAGGCTTGCTTCATGCTTAAAAACATATTCTCGAGGGTCTGGAAGCCTGCCTCGAGGCCTGCCTCGAAGCCTGTCTGGAGGCTTGCATCATGCTATAACGAATCCTCGAAGCCTTGGAGGCCTGCCTCGAGGGCTGCCTCGAAGTCTGCCTGGAAGCTTGCTTGATGCTGATAAACACATATATTTTCGTTGCTTCGAGGCTTCCATGAGGCCGTCTCTTTGCGCCAGCTGCGGCCTAAAATTCTACAAGGCACCACAATTTCACTGCCACACCATCACCATTTCCATGGGACTCTAACAATAGTATTATATAGATTCGAGTCCCCGTGAGCCTCGCTTTGTCCTCGTGCCAATACGTTTTGCGTCCGAGGTCTGGCCTCGGGCAGGCCTCGGTGAGCCTCGGAGCGCCTCGAAGGAAGTATGCCTGCCAACAAATTAAACATGCTTTCTCATGGCCCCTAAACAGGGTCTAAAAAAGTGGTACAAACATGGCGGCCATAAAGGGACCTCGGCAGTAGCAACTAGAACTTGGGACGCATAAGAAGAAAACGGTTTGTGTTGACATTCATGTTCATGCTGCTGGTTCGCAAACCCGCTTGCAAAACATTTGCGTTCAGCAGCAAAATTCTCCGATGGCTGACCCCATTTTTGGGCCCAAATCTGACCCCAAAATGGGGTCCAGAATTGGATCCTATTTTAGTTTCTTCTCATGGGTCTTCGCTTGGGCCCCGTTTTGGGGTCCAGATTTGGACCCAAAAGTGGGGGCAGCCATCGGAGAATTTTGTTGCTGACCGCGGAAGTTTTGCAAGCAGATTTGCGACGCTCTAGCATGAGCATAAGTGTTGGCTTAACACATGCCTTTTTCTCTCCCTGTCCGTCCCAACTTGTTGCTTGACAGTCGAGGTCCCTTTATGGCTTCCCTGTTTTTCTCTTCTCTTCTTCTCTTCTTCTCTTCTTCTCTTCTTCTCTTCTTCTCTTCTTCTCTTCTTCTCTTCTTATATTCTTATCTTTTTCTCTTCTTCTTCTCTTCTTTTCTTATTTGTTTATTCTTTTTCTCTTCTTATTCTCTTCTTCTTCTCTTCTTCTTTTCTTCTTCTTATCTTCTTCTTCTCCTCTTCTCCTCTTTTTCTCTTCTTCTCTTTTTCTCTTCTTCTTCTCTTCTTCTCTTCTTCTTTTC
>CAMXCT020004826.1:0-28521 GCA_947184155.2 Cladocopium goreaui | reverse complement strand
AGAAACAAACTTTAGCAAAGGAAAAGGAAAAGGAAATGGTTGAAAAAAAACATAACCTCAGGAAGTAGCTGGACACAATAGTGTACCCTCAAACAAACCATACTATTGTGTATCAGGGTTGCTCATGGACTACCACCTTGAAAAATTGTTTGAGTGATGTTTTTTAATTGGGTTTTAATAAGGCATCATATATTTTGGGAAACTGGTAATTTCTGAGAATTATAAGAAAAATAGAAAAGTAAAAGAAAAAGTTTAGTAGTTAAAGGATAAGGTAAAGGACATGGTTGAACAAATAACCTCAGGAAGCAGCTGGACACAATAGTGTACCACCAAACAAACCATACTATTGTGTATCAGGGTTGCTCATGGACTACCTCTTGAAAAGTTGTTTCGATTTTTTTTTGCAAGATATTATATAATTTTATATAATTATATAATTATATACATTTGGGAAATTGAATAATTATTTCTCAGCAAAGCACTTTCAGCAAAGTTTGATGTTTTGGTTCTGAGCTTGCATGTGTGCACAGCAGCATCCAGAGCTCAGCAGCGACTATTCCTCTATCAGCTTATTTCAACTGGAAGTTCCTGAGATTGTGAATGAAATCAAGTTTTGGTTTTTGTATCTAATTTTGTTTTTTATTGTCTCAAGTTTTTCCTATGAAATAGAAGTTGTCAATTAATTAATTACTATATAAAAGTGGGATATTTAATTACTCAGTTAATTACATTGTTTCAGTTCTCAGTTGCTTAGTTGATTAATTCAAATCTTGTCAGCCAAGGCTCAGCATGGCTATTTCATCTCAGCTCAAAACCTTTGCTTTCTTGGCCTTGGTGATGAGCTCAGGGATCAGCATGGCCAGCATCTGAGCTTGCATCTCAGCTTTTTGGTTTTAAACCTTGGGCTATTGAATGGGGTTTTGTTTACCTAGTTAATTAATTGAGGAAATATGTTTTTTCCATCTCATGCAGCCTGCATTGCAGGCTGCAACTCAGTGGATCTGAGCAAGAGGCTCAATGCTCTGGAACAATTCTTCGACAGTGCTCAGCTGGATCTTAGGCAAGATTTAAGTAAGTAAACACTTTTGTTTCTCCACTAGCTTCCTCTAAGCATATAACTGTACAATTGTACACTTATATAATCATATAATTAATTAGTTAATGAATTCATTGTTGATTGCAATGCCAAGGGCTGGTTCTCAGCCATGATCTTGTTGGGCTACATCATCAAGATCTTCCTTTCCAAATCAGCTCAGCTCAAGAATGTCTTCAGTGGCTCAGTCTCCAAAGTGAACACTCAGCTGGGCACCCTCAGAGAAGAAACTTGATGGCACTTGAGCATGTGTCATAGATATGATGGCCTAAGGTTGATGCTTTCCATATTAATTAATTAATTACCTAAGATTTTTTTGATTCTTCATTTGGCCAAGCCAGGAGATGTGGGAACTCAGTCAAAAACACTTAGAAAAATCTGAGTTCTCAGCTGTTTTGAAATTAGGTTTTAATACATGTCTTGGGGATTTGCCTCAACATTGTATTCAACTAAGGTGAAGAAGCAGCTCAGAGCTAGAGGTGGAGGAGCTGAATCTACACCTCAGAAGGGCTCTACTGGCAGCCCTGAGTCTTCACCACCCAGCTCAGGGAGGGTGCAGTCTGGTCTTGGCAAGTTTTTTGGCTCAGGAAGCCAGAAGAGAGGTGCTGAGAAGCCAGTGTCAGAAGAACTGGTACCTCAGTAAAGGCAAAGGCTCAGCAGATATCAGCAGGATGCCATGAGGGAAAGGAATGAATTGCTGAGAGAAAATGCTGAGCTGAAGGCTCAAAAAGCTGAGAGAGATGAAGAACTCATAGAGATAGCTAAGAAAACAGCCAGGCTTGTAAGGAGGGAACCTCAGCAGTCTCCACAAGCCAGCTCATCAGGTACCAACAGGAAGAAGCCAGGCTCAGCCACCAAGAGAGCAGAAATCTCAGCTGAGACAAAGGTGAAGTACTGTGAGGAGATGCTTGCAGACAAGCCCAGGTTCACTAAGCTTGAGGATTTTTGGAAGGCTCAGAGCAGCAAGTATGGCATCACCAAAAAGCAACTCAGCCACATGCTGGCAAACCATGAGTCATACAAGCAACTTGTGTCTCAGAGCAAGCTCAAGAACCTCAGAAAACAAGAGAAATCTAAGAGAAAGAGGGCTCAGGGAGGTGGAAGAAAAGTTGCTTTCCCAGATATCATCTCAAGTATAAAGCAATGGCTCAGTCTTGAAAGAGCTTGTGGCAACACTATCTCTAAGCAGGATCTGATGGCTGAGTACCTGGCCAGACTGCAGCTCACAGCAAATGAGCTCAGAAACAAAGCAGCAAACAAGGACATCACTGCCTTGCAAAAAGCTGAGTTGATCAAAGATAGCACAGAGAGAGAGGAGAGGAAGACTAAGTTGCTTGAAAATAATGCATATAGGAAAGTAACTGCTTTCAGACTTGTTTCATGGCTTGATGCTAAGTATATGGCCACTGAGCTGGTGACCAACATTTCAGCCACTGAAGCTGAGAGTAAAAGGCATTGCCAGAAAATGTTTGGGAAAGTGGTGGGTCTGGGTAAGGTTTCAATGACTAAGGTTGAACTCAGCTGAAGGAACCAACCATTTCTATAACTAACTGTTCATTAATTAATCACAATATGTTCAACTTTGATTTGGTGTCATGAGTTATGGCTTAGATTGAACTTGTATGCAACCTCTCAGCTTCTTTGCAATGGTTCAGGTTGATTTTTGAGCTTGTGAAGGATCAAGCATAGCCAGTAGAACCTTAGCTCAGTTCCACTGCACTAACTTTTTCAGCCATGGCAATGGGGAAGCTTACTACTCAGGAAGAGGGACAGCTCCTTAAGTTCATCTCAGATCTTGGCATTACACCTCAGGATGCTCTTATCTTCCTCAGTAGGCATGAGATCGACATGGGGGAGCATCAGGACCTCAGGTCTTCCCTTGATGAGCTGCACAAGGTGCATGCCTCCCTCAGTGGACAGTCTCAGGGAAATGGATTCAACCTCATCAAGTGCAAGGCTGAGCTGCTCAACATGCTGGCACTTGTGGAGGTCAGGCAGCATCAGTGGGTCCAGCATTGCCAGAACATTGAGAACCTCAGGGCTGATGTGATCAAGGAGGAGCTTGCTGAGATCAGGGACAAAGTGCTCAGCAGGATGCCCCAGCAGGTCACTGAGGACTCTCAGCATGCTGATGACTCTCAGGTCTTTGGTGACTCTCAGCAGGATGATGACTCTCAGGTCTTTGGTGACTCTCAGCAGGATGATGACTCTCAGGTCTTTGGTGACTCTGAGCAGAATGATGAAGCAGCATCAGATCCACCATCATCAGATGCTGAGCCCAAGTCCAAGAAGGCCAAGACTGAAGAGCCCTAGAGGACTGAAGGGTGTTTCTGGTGGTGTGGGATTGGCCATAATCTTAGACTTTTGGTCAGTTTTATCAGTAATTAACTAATTAATGTTGACATCAAATAATTTGCTAATTAGCTAACTAATTGATTAATTAACAAATGAAATTGTAGCATTTTTATATGTGCATGTCTATGTGATTCCTCAGCTGCTTTGATCTCAGTGTGATTTCTGCCAACTCAGCTGCACTTCTTGCAAGCCATGGGTGGCCAAGATGAAGATGGCTTGATTTTGCCTAGGGGCAAAGGCTCAGGCAAATCGTGGTGCAAAGACTCAGGCAAAGACCAAGGCTATTATGGCAAAGGCTTTGGCAAAGACTCAGGAAAAGAGAAAGGCTATGGCAAAGACTCAGGAAAAGAGAAAGGCTATGGCAAAGACTCAGGAAAAGAGAAAGGCTATGGCAAAGACTCAGGAAAAGAGAAAGGCTATGGCAAAGACTCAGGCAAAGGCAAAGGCCATGGCAAAGACCCAGGCTATAGCACAAGCTGGGGCAAAGGCAAGCACTCAGAAACAGGCAGAATCCATGCCCCAGCCTTCTCCAGCAGAGACCCCACCTTAGGATCTATCATTCAAGAAGGCAGAGCTATGAAGGGCAGAAAAGGCCCCTCAGTTTACAGCAAAGTCTTAGACACCATCCCAGCCAACACCAGATTCACTTGTGAGGGTGGTCCAAGACATGCTCAGCTTATTCCTGATGAGCCAGAAGAGATCAGGCTCTCAGAAATCTTTGGGGGCATTGAGTTGGACCATGCTGAGGAAGACATTGTGGTCTACCCCAGGTACCTCAGAGAGCCAAACATCAGATGTCCAGGAGGCCACAAGGTGATGCTCAGCAGGATCCCATGGCAATCTGGCTGCAGAGAATGTCATGATCCTGGGTTGGCTTAGCATCATTTCATGTTTTTTCAATATTTTTTGAGTGTTCAGGAAGTCAAAAAGTACCTCAGTGACAATTAAAACCACCAATTATATACACATATTAGTCAATTAATTTAAAAAAATACTTGGTTAATTACTTGATAATTACAATCAATTACAGTTTACTTTGTTGTTTCATTCAAAGCAGTTGGCAGTCAGGACTCAGTTGGGTGGCCTAAGTATGTGATTCAGGCCTACTACAGCCATATCCTCAGCATGAATCCTTTGCCATGGGCCAACTCAGTGGATGCAGAGTATGGTGTTGCTCAGTTCATGGCACAGGAGGTCAGGCCTGAGAGGCCATCTCCTGCTGCTTCTACAACCTCAGACCTCAGTTGCATGGAAACCTTCTGCATCAATGAGATACAGAAGGGTGATGCTCAGAGGCAGATAGATATCTTGAATGAGGAGGTGGCCAAAGCTGAGAAGACTGGAAATTGGTTGGCTCTCAGTGATTACCATGAGGATTTCACCTTGCTCAGCCAAACCATCACTGAAGCTGAGGATGCTCAGTATGCAACTGCTCAGAAGCTCAAAAAAGACATTGAGCTCATGGAGGTCCTCATGAAACAGTGGCATGAGACTAAGATCAAGTTTGATGATGCTAAGCAGAAGCTCATCAAATGCATGGCTCAGAAAGAGGAAGAGAAGAAGAAGAATAGCTCAGGAAGCAGCAGCATCCAATCTGAGGATCAGGAAAAAATTGACTTAGCACTCAAATTTGATCAGATCAGAAAACAGTTTAAACTCACTGATGATCAGATTATTCAATTTTTGGAGGAGAAACAACAGGAAACTCAGGGAGATTCTCAGCCTTCTAAGAGCAGTGAGCAGCAAGAAGATGCTGAGGAGCATTCTGATAAGAGCAAGGCAGCTGACTGAAAGCATCAGCATCACTGAGTAAAATCTCAGTGTCTTTTTTAAAATTTGCTATCACAAGCAATCCATGCAGCTTCAAGCTAAGGAAAAAAGTGTGCAGCTCTGAAGGGATGTGGAGGGCTTCTACAGTAATTAAGTATGTTAATTGTTGGATGCATTTGACTGCATAGTCAATTTGTTTAACACACAATGATGTGTAGTTACTTACTTTTTTTTGAGTAAGTATTAAATGAACAATATGCAATGAGATTAATTAGTGCCAAGCAGTTGAATGTTTTGCTTTCAGCATTTTGTCCCTGACAGGATCTCAGCATGATCTACATCATGTTCTACCTCAGCCAGCTTCAATGGTTTTTTCAACTTTGGCCTGAGCAAGGCTCAGTATGCCTCAGCAAAGCACTATGAGCAAAACGCATGGCCAAAAACAAGTTTGGGAAAGTGATGGGATTGGGTAAACTTCCAATGACTAAGGTTGAGCTCAGCAGAAGGAACCAACAATTGCTATAATTAATTAATTATATAATTAACTAACTGAGAATTTTTGAAAATTTCAAATGAAACTAAGAAAGTAATTACTGAAATTAAAAGGAAGACAGGGAATGTTTAAAGACAAACTCACCTCAGGAAGCAGTTGGACACAATAGTGTACCCTCAAACAAACCATACTATTGTGTATCATGATCATTCATGTGTTTGTTTCGTTAGCTGAAACTAATCCTTTGGAAAGCCTTTGGTTTTGATTCCAAGAAGAATGAAGCTAAGTAATTAAAAGGAAAAAACTTTAGCAAAGGAAAAGGGAAAGGAAATGGTTGAAAAAAAACACATCAGGAAGCAGCTGGACACAATAGTGTACCCCCAAACAAACCATACTATTGTGTATCAGGGTTGCTCATGGACTACCCCCTTGAAAAATTGTCTGAGTGATGTTTTTAAATTGGGTTTTAATAAGGCATCATAAATTTTGGGAAATTGAGCATTTCTGGGAATTTCAAATGAAAGAAACTAATTAAGAAGGAATTAATTAAAAGGAAAAAACTTTAGCAAAGGAAAAGGTAAAGGGAATGGTAAAAAACAAAGTCACCTCAGGAAGCAGCTGGACACAATAGTGTACCCTCAAACAAACCATACTATTGTGTATCATGATCATTCATGTCTTTTTTTGGTTGGCTGAAACTAATCCTTTGGAAAGCCTTTGGTTTTGATTCCAAGAAGGATGAGGCTAAGTAATTAAAAGGGAAACAACCTTTAACAAAGGAAAAGGGAAAGGAACTGGTTCAAAAAAAAACACATAACCTCAGGAAGCAGCTGGACACAATAGTGTACCCTCAAACAAACCACACTATTGTGTATCAGGGTTGCTCATGGACTACCCCTTTGAAAAATTGTCTGAGTGATGTTTTTTAATTGGGTTTTAATAAGGCATCATATATTTTGGGAAATTGAGCATTTCTGGGAATTTCAAATGAAAGAAACTAATTAAGAAGGAATTAATTAAAAGGAAAAAACTTTAGCAAAGGAAAAGGTAAAGGGAATGGTAAAAAAAACAAAGTCACCTCAGGAAGCAGCTGGACACAATAGTGTACCCTCAAACAAACCATACTATTGTGTATCATGATCATTCATGTCTTTTTTTGGTTGGCTGAAACTAATCCTGTGGAAAGCCTTTGGTTTTGATTCCAAGAAGGATGAGGCTAAGTAATCAAAAGGGAAACAACCTTTAACAAAGGAAAAGGGAAAGGAACTGGTTCAAAAAAAAAACACATAACCTCAGGAAGCAGCTGGACACAATAGTGTACCCTCAAACAAACCACACTATTGTGTATCAGGGTTGCTCATGGACTACCCCTTTGAAAAATTGTCTGAGTGATGTTTTTTAATTGGGTTTTAATAAGGCATCATATATTTTGGGAAACTGTGCATTTCTGAGGATTTCAAATGAAAGAAACTAAGAAAGGAATTAATTAAAAGGAAAAAACTTTAGCTAGCAAAGGAAAAGGTAAAGGAACTGATTGAAAAAATCTAAAAATCATGACCTCAGGAAGCAGCTGGACACAATAGTGTACCCTCAAACAAACCATACTATTGTGTATCAGGGTTGCTCATGGACTACCACCTTGAAAAATTGCTTGAGAGATATATTTAAATTGGGTTTTAATAAGGCATTATATATATATATAGTTTGGGAAATTGAGCATTTCTGGGAATTTCAAATGAAAGAAACTAAGAAAATAATTGCAAATAAAAAAAAACCTGATGTTTTGCCTCAGAGCTTGCATGTGTGCACAGCAGCATCCAAAGCTCAGCAGTGCCCAGAGCAGCATCAGCTTCCTTCAGCTCCTGTCAACTGTGTTCCTGAGATTGTCAATAAAATTTAAGTTTTGTTTTTTGTTGCATTTTTTTTATTGTATCAAGTTTTTCCTATGAAATAGAGGTTGTCAATTGATTACTGTATAAAAGTGGTATATTTAATTACTTAATTAATTACCTTGTTTCAGTTTGAGGTTGCTAAATTCTAATCTTGTCAGCCAAGGCTCAGCATGGCTATTTCAAATCAGCTCAAGACCTTTGCTTTCTTGGCCTTGGTGATGAGCTCAGGGATCAGCATGGCCAGCATCTGAGCTTGCATCTCAGCTTTTTGGTTTTAAACCTTGGGCTATTGAATGGGTTTTTGTTAACCTCATTAATTAATTGAGGAAATATGTTTTTTCCATCTCATGCAGCCAGCATTGCAGGCTGCAACTCAGTTGATCTGAGCAAGAGGCTGAGTGGGTTGGAACCACTCTGCACCAGTTCTCAGCTGGATCTTGGGCAAGATTTAAGTAAATAAACACTTTTGTTTCTCCACTAGCTTTCTCCAAGCAAATAACTGGGTTCCTATCATTTTTAGACACATTCTTGATAAGTTCTTGATTGCAATGCCAAGGGAATATGCTCAGCTATCATCCTCCTCAGCATCATCCTCAAGACTTTGCTTGAGATATCCTCTGATCTGAAGCTGTTCAGTAACTCAGTTGAGAAATTGGACACTCAGATAAGCAACCTGAGGGAGGAAACTTGGTGGCACTTGAGCATATGTCAGAAAGATGATGGCCTAAGGTTGATGCTTTCCATATTAATTAATGAATTATCTCAAAAAACATATTCCTTTTTAGTTGGTTCATTTGACCCAGCCAGGAGATGTGGGAGCTCAGTCAAGAACACTTGACCTCATCTCAGTATTGTGGCACAAAGCTGCAATCAATGGAGCTCAGGATGGACCTTTCTCAGGGGAGGCCATGGGATGTCCTGAGACACCTCAAGCAGCACTTCTATGACTTCAACCCCTCAGCTGGTGGATCTCAGCTGTATTTGGAGTTCATAAACACTCAGAAGTGGTCCTTTCTCAGTGGAAGTAAAGGAGTCTCTCAGTATACCAACATGGTGTCTTGGTTAAAGTCACTGTCAGTTTTATGTTTTTTTTCAATGCAATTAATTAATGAATTGACTAATTAACCAATCATATTAATTAATTAATCAGTTAATAGATTTGTTTAAGATCAAATCTGTGTGCTTAGTAATTAATGAAACAAGAATGCTTCAGCAACTGAGGACTTAGAGATGGAATGGGATTTGTTGCTCAGCACAGCTATCCTCAGCATCCAGGAGGGGGTGCAATATCAGCGTTTTCTCAGAGCAACTCAGGATAATTAATCAATGTCATTTTTTTTGTGTTGGTATTTTGTCTATTTGCAATTTTACTTTTCATTAGTTCTTTCTTAAGTTTAACTGATCAGCAATATCTTTTAATTACCATGCTGTGATGCCAAACAATCTCAGGCCATCTACAAGACTGAGGCATCTGAGGAAGAGCTCAGCCATGAGGTGCTTCTGGTGCAGAACACAATGCGCCCAGAGCTTGACTCAGTCTTTATGCGCAAGGACTTAGAGCATGCTCTTACTCACACCTCAGGATGGAGTATGGCTAAGCAGCATTACCAAGCTGCTCTGACCAGGCAAGATGGCCTGAAAACCAAGGTTGCTCAGCTTGAATTAGTTTGTTTTAACTTGAGCATTGGGGTAAGCAACAACTTCAACATAGTCTTCAGATTAACTAGTTCATGTGATGTTTTGTTTATTATTTCCTTCTCAGGCTAAGACATTCTCAGCATTGCACTCCATTGACCTCAGTGACATTTCTCCTCCTGATGCACTTCCACCTTGGAACACTCAGACTGAGGTTGCTCATTGAAAAATGTATTTTTACTTTTGGGCCATCAATGTTTTTGGAACATGATTATTTTTTCAACTGAAGACATTGTTAAAATTTGATGTAGCCTGCAGCTCAGGTAGATGCTCATGAGAAAGAACTTGAGTGGTTCTTTGGATCTGCAAGTGCTGAGCAAAAAAGTTCTCAGCAGTAATTAATTTTCACTCAGGTAAGCCTTCTAAGAAAGGCTGCCTGTCTCTTCCTCTCAGCTGAGATTCATTTTCAACCTGGCTCATGAGCATTAATTATTCTTAGTTTAGATCTCAGCAAACTCTTAGAAAAACATTATTTGCTATATACTATGTTCTGAGCCAAACTGCGCAAATCTCAGCAAATACAGCTTTGACATTCAGTGTAAGCAAAAAAAGTGATAAGGAACTGTGACATGGTCTGGGTTGACACATAATTCTAAGAAAAAACTTTAGCACAGGAAAAAGGTAAAGGGAATGTTTGTAAAGACAATTCACCTCAATAAGTAGCTGAACACAATAGTGGACCACCAAAACAAACATAAGTAAGTAAGTAATTAAGTAATTAATTAATTTTTTAATTATGTTCAGTTGATATCTATTTAATTTCAATAAATTTTCAATTGAAGTAAGTTGAATTTCAATGCATTTTCAATTGATTTTAACTTAATTAATCAATTACTTTCAACTGATTTCCAATTGATTCCAATTGATGTTCAATTTAAATAAATTTACTTCCAATTGATTTCAAAGGATTTTCAGTTGACTTCAAGTTAATTAATTATTTTCAATTGGTTTTTCTTGTGTTCACCTCAGCAAGGGTCCATTTCTCAGCTTGTGAGGGCTCAATCCCAAGTTTAAGAAGCTCTCAGGCTAGCCAGTTCACTTCCTCAGCCATGGCACCAAAGTTGTTTTCTCAGGAGCACAAACAACTCTTTCTTCAGGCAATTGAAGATTATGGTCTCTCAGAAAAAGAAATTGTGGATGCCCTGAAGCTCAACCCTAGGGATGCATCTCAGAAGGGTGGCAAAGCTGAGAGAGGACTCAGGGTTGGTTCTGGTGGTGTGGGGTTGGTTCCAAGCTTGCTCATGGTCTTGGACTTGTGCTCAGCTTTGTTCAGGAATGCATGATTGTGTGATAGCTCAGCTGCTTAATGAACTCAAGCCCATAGTGAGCATATTTGAATCCCAACTCAGCTGCAACTCAGCCATGGACAAACCTCACTCAGTCCCACATGGCTTAAGCTGGGCTATGGCAGGCCCTCACATTGTGATCAGACTGAGGCCTTCATCAAATTTTCCCTCAGTGGAGGATCTATTTGGTCCTGGCTCAGATCCTAAGGAGATCATACATTACCCAAGGTATGATGAAGAGCCTTATGTTCAGTGTCCTAAGTGCAGGTCTAAGGTGATGCTCAGCAGGATCCCATTTCAGAATGGCTGCACCTTCTGCAAGGATATGGTTTTGAACATGTGTGAATGCATTTGTTCTTTGTGTTTCTGAGCATGGGGGCATGATTTGATTACTAGTCAATTAACTAATCATATAATTAATTAATTAATCACTAAACTGTAATGTATGTTTGATAGGTTTTTCACATCCCTCACAACCCTGCAGGATATCAATGGGTGGTCTAAGGAGACCATTGCTCAGTATTACCAGATGATTCTCAGCCTTTGCCCACTCCCCTGGCAGGTGTTTGTCACAGAGCCTTTCTGGACTGCTCAGTTCCTGCACAAACTGGAGCCTGCTGAGCCTCCTAAATCTGCTGGGCCTTCTCAGTTGTATCAGTTGTTCAAGTCAGCTCCTTCAGCCAAGGCTAGGCCAAAAGCTCAGGCCAGCAAATCTGAGGGGTACTACAAATCCCAATATGCTGTGATTGACCCTGAGCATACTATCACTCAGCTCATCAAGCTGGTGCAAGGGGCTGAAGATCTCAGTGAAATAGGCTCCCTTGAGAACATCCACAATGAGATCACCAAGAAGCTTGAGGCTCTGAAGTATGGCATGGATGCTCAGGAGTTTACTCTTTTCAAGATCTTGGAGGATGCTAAGAAGATGCAAGATGAGCAACTCCTCTTAGCTCAGATGCAGTTGGAACTCACTCAGGCCAAGGAGAAGATCAGCACTGCTTTGACTGAGATGGAGGAGAAGAAAAGCTTTCAGAACATGAAGCAGTCTCAGTCTAAGGCTCCTGTCTTCAAGGCTCCTCCTTCTTCTTTGGCTTATGTGTTTGCCCCCATGCCTTCTCAGGCTGCCCAGGGGCCTGAGGCTGCCAATGATCATCAGATGCCTCCACCCAAACCTTCTAAGAAGACTGCTCCTTGGCAGGTTGCTCAGGCTGCTCAGGGGAGTGATGCAACTCAGAAGAGCCAGGAGCCTCCACCCAAACCTTCTAAGAAGACTGCTCCTTGGCAGGTTGCTCAGGCTGCTCAGGGGAGTGATGCAACTCAGAAGAGCCAGGAGCCTCCACCCAAACCTTCTTCTAAGACTGCTCCTTGGCAGGTTGCTCAGGCTGCTCAGGGGACTGATGCAACTCAGAAGAGCCAGGAGCCTCCACCCAAACCTTCTTTTAAGACTGCTCCTTGGCAGGTTGCTCAGGCTGCTCAGGGGAGTGATGCAACTCAGAAGAGACAGGAGCCTGAGGCTGCCAATGATCATCAGAATGCTCCTTGGCAGCTTCATCAGAGGAGTAATGCAACAACTGAAGGCACAACTGAGCCTGATTTGGAAACATACTAATTAATTAGTGAGTTTGCAGCCTGAGCAAAAGCCTCAGTTGTTTTTTTGAAGCATCACCTCAGCTAAATTTGTGGCATCAGCTAAGTCTGAGAAGCAGCTTGCAAGTACAAAAATGCAGCTGATGTGGTGGGATTCTTCATTGCTGCTTCTGCAACCCAAATAATTAATTAGGTTATCTTGTTCTTAGCTGTCTTCACCCTGGGAGGACCTGAGGATAAGAAGGAAGTTCTTGGGCAGCCATCAGCTGGCAGCAGCCAGAGGAACACTCAGGGCAATTCTGATGGAGCTTAGTTGGCTTTTACTTTTTAAAAGCTTGGCACAGACTAAGCAATCATCAGTTTTTGAATTCTCATCATGTCTCAGCTCCTCAACAGCATCAGATCTTAGAGGCATTGGATGAAAAAGGAGATTGAAGCTGGCTGCAATCACTGAGTTGGATGCTGTTTCTTAATTGGGATTAAATAAGGCACCATATGTTTTAAGAAATTGAGCATTTCTGAGCATTTTACATGAAAGAAACTCAAACTCAAACAGCAAAAAAAAATCTTAGCAAAGGAAAAGGTACAGGGAATGCAACAAAAAATCAACTCAGGAAGCAGCTGGACACAATAGTGTACCCTCAAACAAACCATACTATTGTGTATCATGATCATATTCATTTCAAGTTACTTTCAATTGATTTCAATTTACTTGCAATTGATTTCAATTTACTTTCAAGTAAAAGAAAAAAACAATCACCTCAGGAAGCAACTGGACACAATAGTGTACCCTCAAACAAACCATACTATTGTGTATCAGGGTTGCTCATGGACTACCCCCTTGAAAAATTGTTTGAGTGATGTTTTTTAATTGGGTTTTAATAAGGCATCATATATTTTGGGAAATTCAGCATTTCTGATAATTCTAAATAAAAGAAACTAATTAATTGAGAAAATAAAAGAAACAAACTTTAGCAAAGGAAAAGGAAAAGGAAATGGTTGAAAAAAAACATAACCTCAGGAAGCAGCTGGACACAATAGTGTACCCTCAAACAAACCATACTATTGTGTATCAGGGTTGCTCATGGACTACCCCCTTGAAAAATTGTTTGAGTGATGTTTTTTAATTGGGTTTTAATAAGGCATCATATATTTTGGGAAATTCAGCATTTCTGAGAATTCTAAATAAAAGAAACTAAGAAAGTAATTGAGAAAATAAAAGAAACAAACTTTAGCAAAGGAAAAGGAAAAGGAAATGATTGAAAAAAAACATAATCATGACCTCAGGAAAGCAGCTGGACACAATAGTGTACCCTCCAAACAAACCACACTATTGTGTACCAGGGCTGCTCATGGACTACCCCCTTGAAAAATTGTTTGAGTGATGTTTTTTAATTGGGTTTTAATAAGGCATCATATTTTTTGGGAAACTGGTAATTTCTGAGAATTCTAAATAAAAGAAACTACTTAATTGAGAAAATAAAAGAAACAAACTTTAGCAAAGGAAAAGGAAAAGGAAATGCTTGAAAAAAAACATAACCTCAGGAAAGCAGCTGGACACAATAGTGTACCCTCCAAACAAACCACACTATTGTGTATCAGGGTTGCTCATGGACTACCCCCTTGAAAAATTGTTTGAGTGATGTTTTTTAATTGGGTTTTAATAAGGCATCATATATTTTGGGAAATTCAGCATTTCTGAGAATTCTAAATAAAAGAAACTAATTAATTGAGAAAATAAAAGAAACAAACTTTAGCAAAGGAAAAGGAAAAGGAAATGGTTGAAAAAACACATAACCTCAGGAAGCAGCTGGACACAATAGTGTACCCTCAAACAAACCACACTATTGTGTATCAGGGTTGCTCATGGACTACCACCTTGAAAAATTGTTTGAGTGATGTTTTTTAATTGGGTTTTAATAAGGCATCATATATTTTGGGAAACTGGTAACTTCTGAGAATTATAAGAAAAATAGAAAAGTAAAAGAAAAAGTTTAGTAGTTAAAGGATAAGGTAAAGGACATGGTTGAACAAAATAACCTCAGGAAGCAGCTGGACACAATAGTGTACCACCAAACAAACCATACTATTGTGTATCAGGGTTGCTCATGGACTACCTCTTGAAAAGTTGTTTTGATGTTTTTGTTTTTTTTTGCAAGATATTTTATAATTTTATATAATTATATAATTATATACATTTGGGAAATTGAATAATTATTTCTCAGCAAAGCACTTTCAGCAAAGTTTGATGTTTTGGTTCTGAGCTTGCATGTGTGCACAGCAGCATCCAGAGCTCAGCAGCGACTATTCCTCTATCAGCTTATTTCAACTGGAAGTTCCTGAGATTGTGAATGAAATCAAGTTTTGGTTTTTGTATCTAATTTTGTTTTTTATTGTCTCAAGTTTTTCCTATGAAATAGAAGTTGTCAACTAATTAATTACTATATAAAAGTGGGATATTTAATTACTCAGTTAATTACATTGTTTCAGTTCTCAGTTGCTTAGTTGATTCATTCAAATCTTATCAGCCAAGGCTCAGCATGGCTATTTCATCTCAGCTCAAAACCTTTGCTTTCTTGGCCTTGGTGATGAGCTCAGGGATCAGCATGGCCAGCATCTGAGCTTGCATCTCAGCTTTTTGGTTTTAAACCTTGGGCTATTGAATGGGGTTTTGTTTACCTAGTTAATTAATTGAGGAAATATGTTTTTTTCCATCTCATGCAGCCTGCATTGCAGGCTGCAACTCAGTGGATCTGAGCAAGAGGCTCAATGCTCTGGAACAATTCTTCAACAGTGCTCAGCTGGATCTTAGGCAAGATTTAAGTAAGTAAACACTTTTGTTTCTCCACTAGCTTCCTCTAAGCATATAACTGTACAATTGTACACTTATATAATTATAAAATTAGTTAATTACTTAATGAATTCATTGTTGATTGCAATGCCAAGGGCTGGTTCTCAGCCATGATCTTGTTGGGCTACATCATCAAGATCTTCCTTTCCAAATCAGCTCAGCTCAAGAATGTCTTCAGTGGCTCAGTCTCCAAAGTGAACACTCAGCTGGGCACCCTCAGAGAAGAAACTTGATGGCACTTGAGCATGTGTCATAGATATGATGGCCTAAGGTTGATGCTTTCCATATTAATTAATTAATTAATTAATTAGTTAATTAATTAATTACCTAAGATTTGTTTGATTCTTCATTTGGCCAAGCCAGGAGATGTGGGAACTCAGTCAAAAACACTTAGAAAAATCTGAGTTCTCAGCTGTTTTGAAATTAGGTTTTAATACATGTCTTGGGGATTTGCCTCAACATTGTATTCAACTAAGGTGAAGAAGCAGCTCAGAGCTAGAGGTGGAGGAGCTGAATCTACACCTCAGAAGGGCTCTACTGGCAGCCCTGAGTCTTCACCACCCAGCTCAGGGAGGGTGCAGTCTGGTATTGGCAAGTTTTTTGGCTCAGGAAGCCAGAAGAGAGGTGCTGAGAAGCCAGTGTCAGAAGAACTGGTACCTCAGAAAAGGCAAAGGCTCAGCAGATATCAGCAGGATGCCATGAGGGAAAGGAATGAATTGCTGAGAGAAAATGCTGAGCTGAAGGCTCAAAAAGCTGAGAGAGATGAAGAACTCATAGAGATAGCTAAGAAAACAGCCAGGCTTGTAAGGAGGGAACCTCAGCAGTCTCCACAAGCCAGCTCATCAGGTACCAACAGGAAGAAGCCAGGCTCAGCCACCAAGAGAGCAGAAATCTCAGCTGAGACAAAGGTGAAGTACTGTGAGGAGATGCTTGCAGACAAGCCCAGGTTCACTAAGCTTGAGGATTTTTGGAAGGCTCAGAGCAGCAAGTATGGCATCACCAAAAAGCAACTCAGCCACATGCTGGCAAACCATGAGTCATACAAGCAACTTCTGTCTCAGAGCAAGCTCAAGAACCTCAGAAAACAAGAGAAATCTAAGAGAAAGAGGGCTCAGGGAGGTGGAAGAAAACTTGCTTTCCCAGATATCCTCTCAAGTATGAAGCAATGGCTCAGTCTTGAAAGAGCTTGTGGCAACACTATCTCTAAGCAGGATCTGCTGGCTGAGTACATGGCCAGACTGCAGCTCACAGCAAATGAGCTCAGAAACAAAGCATCAAACAAGGACATCACTGCCTTTCAAAGAGCTGAGTTGCTCAAAGATAGCACAGAGAGAGAGGAGAGGAAGACTAAGTTGCTTGAAAAAGATGGATATAGGAAAACAACTGCTTTCAGACTTCCTTCATGGCTTGATGCTAAGTATATGGCCACTGAGCTGGTGACCAACATTTCAGCCACTGAAGCTGAGACCAGAACTAAGCTGACATGGCAGGAGTTTGACCACAGCCTGTGGCTGAGCACACTTGCATCTCAGCAGGTCTTAGCTGAGAGCAAAAGGGTCAGCAGCCCAGTGCAGTTCATCTCAGCAAGGCATCAACTGGTCATTGGCTTCTCAGACCAGGTGCCCTTGTGGGCCAAAGCTACAGGGAGGAGAGCTGTCTTTGCCCAGGAGGAGCTTCATAAATCTGAGGATGTCAAAGAATTTTCTTCAGTTAGGGAAGCCATCAAGGAGGTCATGCACTCAGCTGGTGGGCCTGACATGCTTGTTGAGCAATTGGTACCAGCACCTAAGGCTAAGGCAAAACAACAGCTGACCTTTGATGAGGCATCTCCCAAGGGGTCAGTAGTGAGGCAGCTCAGCTTTGCATCAGCAGACAGTGGTTCTCCCTCCAAGTTTTCTGAGAAAGATTCTCTGGTGAAGAAGGCCAGCTTTGACTCAGCTCCACCAAGCCAATCTCCAGAAGATGCTGAGCAAATTGTACCAGCCAGCCCTCAGCAAGATGCAGAAGCCAGCACCCAGCAAGGGGCAGCGAGCTCAAGTCAGCCCTCAGCACCAGCAGCCAAGCCAGCTTTGCCTCAGCCAGGATCCACCACTCTCATTGGAATCTCAGGGGAGGATAGATACAGGATCACCTATGAGGCAAGACAGCTCCTGCACAATGTCTATGCTTCTGAGGATAAGGAGATTATTGGCTCAGTGGGCAAAGGCCTCTTAGTTGTCCCAGGGCAATGGGCCAGACTGAGCAACATCTCAGACTCAGGCACTTGGCTCCAAACTGAGAGCTTCAAAGTTGGTGACACTGTCATCACCAGGACTCAGGGAACATCAGCTGGTAGGGTCTTACTGCCCTATAGGAAGCTGAGGGCAAGCAACCCTGAGCTCATGTCAAAGATTGAGCTCATGCAGCAGCCAGCTGCCAATGTGGACTCAGTCATCCTCAGTTGGAGCATTGAAGCTCAAGCTCAGCAGTACCCACCATCACTCTGGCAGAGAGACTGCTTCAGCTCAGTGTTCAGTGACACAGCCACTGAGGCCATGGCATTGGCAAACCAGGTCAGTTGCCTGGTGGCTGAGAAGTGCACCTCTAAGCTTCAAATCACAGACACTGATTTTTCTAAGCAGTTCAAAGCCATTGTGAGAATGAAGCTCATTGAGCTCAGAGGTGAGTGGCAGAAGCAGAGAAAGGAGGAGCACTCAGTTTGGAAAGTTGGCCCCTTAGAGATTGTCACTGCAGTTGTCCATGCTCAGGAGTTTATGTCTGAGAAGAATCTCAATGACAATTGGGTTCTCAGAGCTGCAGTCAGGAATGGGATCCTGGTCTACAGGCCTGATCCAGCCTCAGGGAGGCTTGTAGAACTGCTGTCTCAGAGCTGGGCTAAGGAGATGGGCTTAGAGGTTGGCACCAAGAGGTACAACCCTGAGTGGCTCAGAGACAGGCTCAAGTGGAGAGATGATGAGGGGGTGCCCATACAGGCAGATTGGAATCTCAGCAAAACAGCTAAGAACATCTCAGATCTTCAAGTATGGGATTATTGGCATCCTGAGGATGACAAAGAGTTAGATGAAGAGGAGAAGAAGCCTGAGATAGAGGATGCCATTGCTGATGACTTGGAGCTAGAGCTTCAGAACTCCTTGTCCCTGAGAATCCATCCTGCCCTCAGAAGAGCTCAATTCAGAAGAATGGGCACAGCTGAGTACCAAGCAAAGAAGGAAAGAGATGTGGCTAAGAGGCTCAGGGCGAGACATGCAAACAAGTGGCTCAGAAAACACATGCAGAAGATTGTGGCACAGGCATCTGAGAAAATTGGCTCCCAAAGCAGACAAGAAGCTTTCTCAGAGATGGTGCCTGAGGTGAAGCAGAAGCAAGGCAAGAAAAAGCTCAGCCTTGCCTTCAAACAGTCTTTGAAGAACAAGCACTCAGCCAAAAACAAGCCCTCAGCTAAGTTCAAAGCCTTGAAGAAAGCTGCTAAGAAAACTGAGGAGCAGAAGCAAGCCATCTCAGATGCTGAGCTCAAGAAGACTTGTGAGGAGGAAGCAACTAAGGCACCACCACCTTTGCCTCCTCCTGCTGAGGCTCCTCAGGAAGCACCAAATTCTGATGACCCCCTTCTGATGCAGGAAGCTGTTGTCACCTCAGATGCTGCAGGCAAGCTTCACTTTGGCAAGGAAGGCAAGCTCAGGTGCTCTCAGGAACAGTTTGTGGACATGCTGCAGAAGTACTACACTCAGCAGTTGGTTCAGCTTGAGGATCCTGATGCTGTGCCTGATTGGGTGATGCTCAGTTTCAGGAATGAACTCAGTCAGGTCTTCAAAGACTTCAAGGGTTACCCAAAGATCACTCAGGGGCAATGGATTAGGATTCTCAAGACAGCCCTTCAGGATGCTCAGGATGGTTGGCCATCAGAGTGTATCCCTCTTCCTCAGCCTGCCCAGCCTGCCCAACCTGCTAAGTCTGATACATTTGATGCTACCCTCAGCAAGTTTCAGGATATGGAAAAGGAGTTGAATGCACAGCCTGACCATGAGGTGATGGAGGTGGCTAAGGACTCTCAGGTCTTAGACTCTCAGCCTATGGGGAGTGATGATGAAGCACCATCAGATACACCCTTTGGGTCCCAGGAGCTGGTTGATGATTCTCAGGTCTTAGACTCTCAGCCTATGAGCAGTGATGATTCAGCATCAGATCCATCCTCAGATGCTGAGCCCAAGTCCAAGAAGGCCAAGACTGAAGAGCCCTAGGGGACTGAAGGGTGTTTCTGGTGGTGTGGGATTAGTGCTCAGCTTGGACATAATCTTAGACTTTTGGCAATTTTGATTAATTAATTAATTAATCAATTAATTAATTAGCATGCTTATGCATGTTTAAGTTTCTTATAATTGAGTAATTAGCTAATTAATTAACCAATGAAGTTGTAGCATGTTCATATTTGTGCATGTCTATGTGATTCCTCAGCTTTTTAAGGCTCAAATCTAAGGGCCAGGACTAATCAACCTTTGCTCCATATCATCTCAGCTATGTCTTTCTTTGACTATCATGGGAGAGGCTCAGGCAAACCTCATCCTATGTTTGAAGAGAAGCCTGCTGAGGTGCCTGACAAGGTTTTGTGGACTCAGAAGGGTGGCCAAGGGCGCTACCAGCTTCAGCCCAATGATCCACCTCAGGAACCCTCATGCTTAGCACTCTTCAACAACATGGACTCAGAAAACATTGTGGAGTATCCTAGATACCTTAGGGAGCCTAAGGTTGACTGTGGCAATGGCCATCAAGTCTTCCTCAGCAGAATTCCCTGGCAATCAGGATGTAGAGAATGCTCTGTGCCTGGGTTGAACAAATGGATGATGTTTTTTTTGGTGGTGTGTGTGTTTGTGTGTTTTAGCATAGGACAATGAGCATTAATTAACTGATATAGTTGTCATTTTTTTCATGGACACCATTTGCAACCCTGCAGGAACACAATGGCTGGTCTCAGGAAGTGGTTCAAAGATATTACACTGAGGTGCTCAGAATGGACCCATTGCCTTGGGGTGCATTTGTAGCTCCTCAGTTCAGACAAGCTCAGTTCAAGCCTCCTGAGCCTGATCCACCAGCTGGATTCTCAGCAGCAACTGCTTCTTCATCAACAGGGAAGGGCTCAGGCAGACCTCATCAGCCCTTCGATGTGCTAGATGCTGCTTTATCAAATATGCAGAGAAGCTCAGTTTGGAAGCCTCAGCCTATCAGGACTGCCAATGATGCTCAGGGCTATGTCAAGTCTGAGCTCCAAAAGCTGAACATCAATGAGATTGACAAGCTCCTGGACAACTCAGAATCAGATCAGAAGCTCAGTGACTTGGACAATGTACCTGACCTGATTGAGGACATGAAGTCCAAGATTCTTCTACTTGAGCAGGCACTTGAATCTCAGGAGCTCACAATGCTTAGGCTCAGGAAAGATGCTAAGAACATGGAAGAGGAGCAAGGTGAGCTCAGGGCTTTGCATGCTGAGCTTCAACTCTCAGTGAAAAGATCTCAGTCCTACTGGGAGCAGAAGCTGTCTCAGGATCTTGTGAATAAGGAAGCTCTGAGAAAGTTCATGGAAACTCATCAAATGAGTGAACTAGATCTCAGGCAGCTGATGCAAAAGTCTCCTCAGATTGATCACAAGCCTCAGGACTCAGTGAAGGAAGTTGTGGATGTATAATTAACTCAGGTGCATGACTGCTGAGCAGATATATAGTTAATTAGAAGCCTTAGTCACTTCCTGAGTAATTATACCAGAGGCATTGTGAAGAATTTCTTAGCTGGCAGAAAAAAATGAGTGCAGCTCTGAAGTGATGTGGGTGGTTTTGCCACTGCTGCTGGTTGTTGTTGCAGTTTAGAATAATTAATTGATTAATTAATATTTTAATTAGTTAATTACTTAATTAACTAATTAATGAATCAATAATTAATCAATTATTTAGTTAATTAATTGATTACTTTAGCATAAGTAATGGGTAATGTTGGACATTAACATCACTGAGTTTAGTGTCAAATAATGGGTCTTTCAGTTTTGCTATCAGTTTCTTGTCCCTGACAGGACCTCAGCATTCTGCCTACCTCACTCAGCATTAAGGTCTTCAGCAAGCTTGAGTGATTTTCTTTTACATTGAGCTAAGCAAGGCTTAATGATTTTTGAATGTCTCAGCATGTGACTATCAGCAGGACACACTGGCAAAAAATGGCTGGGAAAGTGATGGGGTTGGGTAGAGTTGCAAGCACTAAGATAATTAATTAATTACTGAGATTGAACTTAGCAGCATGGACTAAGATTGAATTTAGCAGATGTGAATCAATTTAGATTTGATATTCTTTAAAATAATTACTTGGATGGATGATGGTTTTTTTCACCTCAGGAAGAAGCTGGACACAATAGTGTACCCTCAAACAAACCATACTATTGTGTATCAGGATCATTCATGTTTTTTTTTTTGCTTGGCTGAAACTAATCCTTTGGAAAGCCTTTGGTTTTGATTCCAAGAAGAATGAAGCTAAGTAAAAGGAAACAAACTTTAGTAAAGGAAAAGGGAAAGGAAATGCTTGGGAAAAAAATATAACCTCAGGAAGCAGCTGGACACAATAGTGTACCCTCAAACAAACCATACTATTGTGTATCAGGGTTGCTCATGGACTACCCTCTTGAAAAATTGTTTGAGTCATGTTTTTTAATTGGGTTTTAATAAGGCATCATATATTTTGGGAAATTAGGCATTTCTGAGAATTCTAAATAAAAGAAACTAATTGAGAAAATAAAAGACATAAACTTTAGCAAAGGAAAATGTAAAGGGAATGTTAAAAAAACAAAATCACCTCAGGAAGCAGCTGGACACAATAGTGTACCCTCAAACAAACCATACTATTGTGTATCATGATCATTCATGTTTTTTTTGGTTGGCTGAAACTAATCCTTTGGAAAGCCTTTGGTTTTGATTCCAAGAAGAATGAAGCTAAGTAAAAGGAAACAAACTTTAGTAAAGGAAAAGGGAAAGGAAATGCTGGAAAAAAAATATAACCTCAGGAAGCAGCTGGACACAATAGTGTACCCTCAAACAAACCATACTATTGTGTATCAGGGTTGCTCATGGACTACCCTCTTGAAAAATTGTTTGAGTCATGTTTTTAATTGGGTTTTAATAAGGCATCATATATTTTGAGAAATTGAGCGTTTCTGAGAATTGTAAATAAAAGAAACTAATTGAGAAAATAAAAAATAATAGCAAAGGAAAAGGTAAAGAGAATGTTAAAAAAACACATCAGGAAGCAGCTGGACACAATAGTGTACCCCCAAACAAACCATACTATTTTGTATCATGATCATTCATGTTTTTTTTGGTTGGCTGAAACTCATCCTTTGGAAAATCTTTACTTAGTTTTGATGTTATATACCAAAGCTTGTGAAGGCTCAGATCCAACTGTGTTGATTTTCTCAGCAATGGTGCTGCTGAAGAGCATGCTGGAATCACTCAGCACCATGAGATCACTTAGCTCCAGAGGACTGAAGGGTGTTTCTGGTGGGGTAGGATTGGTGCTCAGCTTGACCATGGCCTCAGACTTGTGGCAATCTTGATCAGTAATGCATGCTTATGCATGTGTAAGTTTCTTATAATTACTTGCACATGCATCATATTCAATAACTATATATTTATTGATTCATTATATATAATTGTAATAAATGAATTAGTCAACTAGATATTTTGCTTGCATGGTGTTGAATTATGCATGTCTATGTGATTCCTCAGCTGCTTTGATCTCAGTGTGATTTCCACCAACTCAGCTGCACTTCTTGCAAGCCATGAGTTCAAACACTGCTGCTAGTCAGCAGAATCACCCTTGGCAGCAGAAGACAGCTGCCCAAGGCTCAGGAAAAAAGGATGCTGAGGGCAGATATGGGCCCTGGGTACCTCAGCAACTCCTTAGCACTATTCCTGCTGGAATGGTGTATAGATCAGAGAATGGAAAGCATGCTCAGTTGGTGCAACCATGTGATCCTAAGAGACCTTACATCTCTGAGCTGTTCCAGAATCAGGATAAGGAGGTTATGGTCAAGTACCCCAGGTACTTGGATGAGCCTAAGGTTGCCCGTGGTTCCTGTGGAGCTGACATTTTTCTCAGCAGAATTCCTTGGCAGTCAGGATGTGGCAAATGCAGAGTTCCTGGGTGGACTTAGAATAATGTTATTTTTGTTTACCTGTTTTTTGTTCCTGATTTTTATGTGCTTTGAACTAAAGTATTACTGCTAATTACAAGTACCTCAGTGACAGTTCAAAACTAAGTAAACAACATTAATCATATAATTAATTAATTAATCAATTAGCCAATTAATTAATTAATTAATTGAGCAATTCATTACTTGGTAACATCATGAATTAATTGATCAATTACAGTCTACTTTTTTTGTTTCATTCAAAGCAGCTTGCATTGAGGGCTCAGATGGATGGCCTCAGTGGGTGATCCAGTGGTACTACACCAGGATTCTCAGCATGGATCCATTGCCATGGGCTAAGTCAGTGAAGGCAGATTATGGTAAGGCTCAGTTCATGGAAGATCCTTCTGCTGCTAGGCCTTCATCTTCTCAGCGTCCTCCTGAGCCTCTAGGCACACCAGTGATGCCTAAGGCAAGGCCAGCTGATCCACCTCAGGCCAGTGAGTGTCATAGTGGTGAAGCATACTACTTCAGCCAGCTCCAGCAGATGGATCCTGGGGGTAGGTGCTCAGCAATGGCTCTGCTTCTCTCAGATGCTTCCATGAATGAGCAACCTCTGGAGGACCTGTTAGTTCACATGGATGGGCTCCAAGAATGCATAGAATTGATGGAACAAGCTCAGAAAATGCAGGAAAGGACTGTGGCCAGACTGAAGACTGATCTCAGCTTGATGGAAGATGTGTCTCAGGAGATTTCAAACAGCATCATTGCTTTCCAAGGAACCCATGAGAACATGGTTTTAATGAAAGAGGCAGTACTAGCTGAGGAGGAGGCTCAGCAGGAGGCTGAAAAAGCTGAGAGGGAGGCTCAGGAGGCTCAGGATGCTTTCATGACTCAGAAACTTGAAGATTTCATAGAGAAGTACCAGATCCCAAGGGACAGGGCTGTCTATTTGCTCAGTCCTCCAGCTAAGAAACAAAAATCTCAGAATGATGAGGATAAGTAGCTGCCTCAGGCAGATGGAACATCACTGAGTGAAATCTCAGTGTCCTTTTTAAATTTGCTTTCAGAAGCAATCCATACAGCTTGAATGAAGGAAAAAGGTGTGCAGATCTGAAGGGATGTGGAGGCTTCTTCTGCAGGTTAATTGTTGGAATTATTTGATTGCATAATTAATTAGTCAATTTGTTTAACACATATTGATTGGTAGTTACTTATTTATCTGATTAATTATTCAATGAACACTATACACTGAGATTAGTGTCAAATAGTTGTATGCTTTGCTCTCAGCTTTTTGTCCCTGACAGGACATCAGCATCCTGAGAAAGTGGAGTACCTGGTGACTACATCATCCTTCTTAGTTGTGAGCATCTTCAGTGCTGAGGAGAAGGGGAAGCCAAGGCACTGAGGTTCTACTTCATAGTGAGACTCACTATGAAGTAGAACCTCAGACTGTGAGCTACATCATCTTCTACCTCAGCTAGCTTCTCAGTTGTTTCCAACTTTGTCCTGAGCAAGGCTCAGTATGCATCAGCATAGCACTATCAGCAAAAGGCATTGCCAGAAAATGTTTGGGAAAGTGGTGGGTCTGGGTAAGGTTTCAATGACTAAGGTTGAACTCAGCTGAAGGAACCAACCATTTCTATAACTAACTGTTCATTAATTAATCACAATATGTTCAACTTTGATTTGGTGTCATGAGTTATGGCTTAGATTGAACTTGTATGCAACCTCTCAGCTTCTTTGCAATGGTTCAGGTTGATTTTTGAGCTTGTGAAGGATCAAGCATAGCCAGTAGAACCTTAGCTCAGTTCCACTGCACTAACTTTTTCAGCCATGGCAATGGGGAAGCTTACTACTCAGGAAGAGGGACAGCTCCTTAAGTTCATCTCAGATCTTGGCATTACACCTCAGGATGCTCTTATCTTCCTCAGTAGGCATGAGATCGACATGGGGGAGCATCAGGACCTCAGGTCTTCCCTTGATGAGCTGCACAAGGTGCATGCCTCCCTCAGTGGACAGTCTCAGGGAAATGGATTCAACCTCATCAAGTGCAAGGCTGAGCTGCTCAACATGCTGGCACTTGTGGAGGTCAGGCAGCATCAGTGGGTCCAGCATTGCCAGAACATTGAGAACCTCAGGGCTGGTGTGATCAAGGAGGAGCTTGCTGAGATCAGGGACAAAGTGCTCAGCAGGATGCCCCAGCAGGTCACTGAGGACTCTCAGCATGCTGATGACTCTCAGGTCTTTGGTGACTCTCAGCAGGATGATGACTCTCAGGTCTTTGGTGACTCTCAGCAGGATGATGACTCTCAGGTCTTTGGTGACTCTGAGCAGGATGATGACTCTCAGGTCTTTGGTGACTCTGAGCAGAATGATGAAGCAGCATCAGATCCACCATCATCAGATGCTGAGCCCAAGTCCAAGAAGGCCAAGACTGAAGAGCCCTAGAGGACTGAAGGGTGTTTCTGGTGGTGTGGGATTGGCCATAATCTTAGACTTTTGGTCAGTTTTATCAGTAATTAACTAATTAATGTTGACATCAAATAATTTGCTAATTAGCTAACTAATTGATTAATTAACAAATGAAATTGTAGCATTTTTATATGTGCATGTCTATGTGATTCCTCAGCTGCTTTGATCTCAGTGTGATTTCTGCCAACTCAGCTGCACTTCTTGCAAGCCATGGGTGGCCAAGATGAAGCTGGCTTGATTTTGCCTAGGGGCAAAGGCTCAGGCAAATTGTGGTGCAAAGACTCAGGCAAAGACTCAGGCAAAGACCAAGGCTATTATGGCAAAGGCTTTGGCAAAGACTCAGGAAAAGAGAAAGGCTATGGCAAAGACTCAGGAAAAGAGAAAGGCTATGGCAAAGACTCAGGAAAAGAGAAAGGCTATGGCAAAGACTCAGGAAAAGAGAAAGGCTATGGCAAAGACTCAGGCAAAGGCAAAGGCCATGGCAAAGACCCAGGCTATAGCACAAGCTGGGGCAAAGGCCAGCACCCAGAAACAGGCAGAATCCATGCCCCAGCCTTCTCCAGCAGAGACCCCATCTTAGGATGTATGACTCAAGAAGGCAAAGCTATGAAGGGCAGAAAAGGCCCCTCAGTTTACAGCAAAGTCTTAGACACCATCCCAGCCAACACCAGATTCACTTGTGAGGGTGGCCCAAGACATGCTCAGCTTATTCCTGATGAGCCAGAAGAGATCAAGCTCTCAGAAATCTTTGGGGGAGAGGAGTTGGACCATGCTGATGAAGACATTGTGATCTACCCCAGGTACCTCAGAGAGCCAAACATCAAATGTCCAGGAGGCCACAAGGTGATGCTCAGCAGGATCCCATGGCAATCTGGCTGCAGAGAATGTCATGATCCTGGGTTGGCTTAGCATCATTTCATGTTTTTTTCAATATTTTTTGAGTGTTCAGGAAGTCAAAAAGTACCTCAGTGACAATTAAAACCACCAATTATATACACATATTAGTCAATTAATTTTAAAAAAATACTTGGTTAATTACTTGATAATTACAATCAATTACAGTTTACTTTGTTGTTTCATTCAAAGCAGTTGGCAGTCAGGACTCAGTTGGGTGGCCTAAGTATGTGATTCAGGCCTACTACAACTATATCCTCAGCATGAATCCTTTGCCATGGGCCAACTCAGTGGATGCAGAGTATGGTGTTGCTCAGTTCATGGCACAGGAGGTCAGGCCTGAGAGGCCATCTCCTGCTGCTTCTACAACCTCAGACATCAGTTGCATGGAAACCTTCTGCATCAATGAGATACAGAAGGGTGATGCTCAGAGGCAGATAGATATCTTGAAGGAGGAGGTGGCCAAAGCTGAGAAGACTGGAAATTGGTTGGCTCTCAGTGATTACCATGAGGATTTCACCTTGCTCAGCCAAACCATCACTGAAGCTGAGGATGCTCAGTATGCAACTGTGAGGAAGCTCAAAAAAGACATTGAGCTCATGGAGGTCCTCATGAATCAGTGGCATGAGACTAAGATCCAGTTTGATGATGCTCAGCAGAAGCTCATCAATTGCATGGCTCAGAAAGAGGAAGAGAAGAAGAAGAATTTCTCAGGAAGCAGCAGCATCCAATCTGAGGATCAGGAAAAATTGACTTAGCGATTAAATTTGATCAGATCAGAAAAAAGCTTAAACTCACTGATGATCAGATTTTTCAAGTTTTGGAGGAGAAACAACAGGAAACTCAGGGAGATTCTCAGCCTTCTAAGAGCAGTGAGCAGCAAGAAGATGCTGAGGAGCATTCTGATAAGAGCAAGGCAGCTGACTGAAAGCATCAGCATCACTGAGTAAAATCTCAGTGTATTTTTTAAAATTTGCTATCACAAGCAATCCATGCAGCTTCAAGCTAAGGAAAAAAGTGTGCAGCTCTGAAGGGATGTGGAGGGCTTCTACAGTAATAAAGTATGTTAATTGTTGGATGCATTTGACTGCATAGTCAATTTGTTTAACACACAATGATGTGTAGTTACTTACTTTTTTTTGAGTAATTATTAAATGAACAATATGCAATGAGATTAATTAGTGCCAAACAGTTGAATGTTTTGCTTTCAGCATTTTGTCCCTGACAGGATCTCAGCATGATCTACATCATGTTCTACCTCAGCCAGCTTCAATGGTTTTTTCAACTTTGGCCTGAGCAAGGCTCAGTATGCCTCAGCAAAGCACTATGAGCAAAATGCATGGCCAAAAACAAGTTTGGGAAAGTGATGGGATTGGGTAAACTTCCAATGACTAAGGTTGAGCTCAGCAGAAGGAACCAACAATTGCTATAATTAATTAATTATATAATTAACTAACTGAGAATTTTTGAAAATTTCAAATGAAACTAAGAAAGTAATTACTGAAATTAAAAGGAAGACAGGGAATGTTTAAAGACAAAATCACCTCAGGAAGCAGTTGGACACAATAGTGTACCCTCAAGCAAACCATACTATTGTGTATCATGATCATTCATGTGTTTGTTTGGTTAGCTGAAACTAATCCTTTGGAAAGCCTTTGGTTTTGATTCCAAGAAGAATGAAGCTAAGTAATTAAAAGGAAAAAACTTTAGCAAAGGAAAAGGGAAAGGAAATGGTTGAAAAAAAAACACACCAGGAAGCAGCTGGACACAATAGTGTACCCCCAAACAAACCATACTATTGTGTATCAGGGTTGCTCATGGACTACCCCCTTGAAAAATTGTCTGAGTGATGTTTTTTTAATTGGGTTTTAATAAGGCATCATAAATTTTGGGAAATTGAGCATTTCTGGGAATTTCAAATGAAAGAAACTAATTAAGAAGGAATTAATTAAAAGGAAAAAACTTTAGC
>CAMXCT020004825.1:0-28562 GCA_947184155.2 Cladocopium goreaui | reverse complement strand
ACTGCTTCCAGAGCTACGGGGTCGCACAGCTGACACTTCCTCTTGCCCGCACCCAGCATCACCGGGCTGCCCAACTGATCTGGGCGCTGACTGAACACACAGAGCTGTGCCCTCGAGCGGCCAGGGCACATCCTGGCTGTTACGCGCGCCCGCTTTGCCTTCGGTTCTGCAGGCTCCTCCTCTTCAGCGGCATCGCCAAGTGCTTCTTCGTCTTCTTTGTTTTCTTCTTCTTCTTCTGCTTGCTGCTGTGGGTCCTTGTTGCTCGGTGACGGCAGCACATCCGGCTGCAAGACCTGCGGCCCTGCTTCGATGCCACGGCATGCCTCGAACTCCCATTCTGCCAACACTTCTTGAATCTGCTGCTCTTCTGTCAAGGGGGTTGCCTCTCCTGCAGCCGTGTCCATGGCATCCAAGGCCGTCTCCAACTCTTCCAAGAAATTCTCCGGGTCCTGGGCAAGCGCAGCAGGGCGCGTCTGCACGATGAGTTCCGCAATGCGCTTCGCATCGAAGCCTTCCTGTTTCAGTTCGCGCCGTACCTGCAGTGAGCAAGGCGTTTGCCTCTGAACATTCCGTACCCGTGCGGCTCACACAAACATACCTGCATATAACTGTGCGTGTCTACCGGCCTCGGCTTCCGAGAGACCTTGCTCCCACAGGTTCTGCACAATCTGCAAGGGCCCCTCCTCCACGGTCTCTGCGGCAGCTGGGCGGGTGAGCTTGATGAGCTGCGAGATGCGCCCGGCTTTGTATCCATAATCTTTCAATTGCTGCCGCACCCGGCCGGAAATGCCAGCGAATCCGTGTCTTGTACTTTGCAGGGGGCGCTTTGGTATTCTTCCCTGCCTGGTCCTCCATCAACCCTTGTTCCCAAAGACCGCGGACAAATCTTTGTGCTGCGCCATAGGCACTCTTTCCCTCCGGCTTCTTTGGAATCTCCTGGCGCTGCCCCCAACCCACCGGAAAACTTTGCCACAAGCTTTGCCCAAACACCGTTGCGCGCAGTGCTGGGGGCCTGACCTCCGTGTCGCTTCTGCCGGGCATCGCGGAGCTGCTTGCAGCGCGCTCGCTGCAGCAGGCTGGTCGCTTCATCGGTGGCCCGCCTGCTTCTGCCTTGGGCCCTTCCTTCTTTGATGCCTCGGAGGATGCAAGTCTGCAGGTCTGCCCCAAAACAACCGCACAATCGGGGAGCAAGTCCTTGGACAACAGACGGCAACTGAATGAATACACACGCGCCCCCGTGCTGAAAGGCGTCGCCTTCTTCGGCTGCTGCGACTTTGGTGCCATCGCCTGCGACGGAGGTGTTTCGGGGCAACGGTGTGCAAAGCAACGCCCGGTGGTCTGCATGTTCGTTCGTGCTGGCGTGGACACAAAACAACCCTGTTGACGAGCCTCGCTGGCAAGACTGCGCGAATCCACCAACCTGATGCAGAACAAACAGAGAGCAGCAAATGCAGGATTCAGGCTCAAATGGTTTCATGAATCCTTTCTGCGCAAAGCGAAACACAGGCAGAAGCTGCAGCAGCGTGCCCGCCTTGACGTGCCAGTGGCTCGGGTACGCGATACGAATTGAACTGAAAACGGCTGCGGCGCCACTGCATACATGAGCAAGCCTAACCGTGCCAATGCTGCGGAGACAGATGAACAAGACGCGCAACGCAAGGCGCTGCTCCAAAACGATGCTCTTCTCTTTTACTTGGCACTCGATTGCTGTACATCTGCGGTCTCTACTGCCTACCTTGGGCGATGCTGTTCGCTGATCGGTGCGCGTGGCTCAGAGCTTCCCGACGGGCACCCGGACAAAGGGGGAGGACGCTACAATTACTATTAGCACGGGCCTTGCGGAGCGTTCGCTACATCCCGTCCAGACCGGAGGAGAGATTGGTCCAGCATACGGGCCTATCGAGCCACCCATGTAACGCCTGACCTCTCTTGGACCGACGTGCTCGGATCAGCACGCCGCGGGGCCCGCGAATGACTCTTACTCGACTAGGTTTTTGTGAAAACGGGACGGTTCGAAACGGTTTCGGCGCTGAGCGCCGGCAAGGGCGAGCACGAGGTCGATCAATACTAACTACAATTGTTCCGGTCCTCTTCCGGTCCTGCTGTTTTGCCTTTTCCGGTCCTGTTCCGGTTTTCCGGTCCCGGGTCCGGAAAGCGATTCCGGTCCTTTCCGGGCTTTTGCTTCCGGTCCTCTTCCGGTCCGTCTTCCGGTCGTTTCCGGTCCTTGCGTTTTCCGGTCCTTTCCGGTCTTCGTTTTCGGTCCCTTTTGTGCTTGCCTTGTGTGTCTGTCTGCCTGTGTGGCTGCCTACCTGTTTGCCTGTGTGCCTTGCTGTCTTTGTCTAGCTTTTTCTGTCTGTCTGTCTGTCTGTCTGCTTGTCTGTCTGTCTGTCCGGTCTGCCTGTGGGACCATGGCGTCCGAGGACGCAGCCAGCGAAAAGTTGCTCACAACAAATAGCCGTTTCGAGGAAGCCGTCCGAACCCTGAACATCGGAAAGGACGAAGAGCGAAGCAAGGCAGCAAGCAAAGAAGCACTCGCTACTTTCGCGCCGGTCCTGCAGTCCATGAGCCCAGAAGTGCAGGAAGCCGTTGGGAAGGTGGCCTTTCACGCCCCGCGCCAGTACCCGCTTGAGATGCATCTTCTGGAGGCGACGGCTCTTTTGCAGACTCTTCAACTGTATATGCGAAGAAGCTGCCACGCGCACTGCGCAATGCAAAGCCGAGCAAGGAAACGGAGAAGCGGACGAAAGCACGTAGCGACCAGAAAAGGCTCATAGAGATGTTGCCCGCGGCATTGAAAACCAAGATTCGCAAGACCAAGTGTTCGCAGGCAACAGTTGCAAAAGAAACGCCGCCGCGCCCACAAGCGTGGAGAGCAGCACCGGCTGCCTGCAAGGCGAAAAGTTTTCCCCGGGAGCGAGCGAGACCGGCTCCTGTGGCTTGAACTACAAATGGCTGCGGCATGAGTACGCAATTCAAAGCAGCACATAACCTACAGCAGGGCGAGGAAGCAAGCTAACGCAAAATTGCATGTGTTTTGTTCGTGTGTGTGTGCGTGCGCCGCCTGTTTCCAATTCAATGCACTACTGCGTCGGCGTCAGCAACCAAATTTCCAACATCAAAGGAAAGGCAATGGTTTTTTCTAGCAGAGCGCAAATCCGTATCAGAAAGCTATCTCGTGACAAACGTGCTTTACATGAAGGACCCCTGTTTCCATCTCCTTCCCTGTTTTTTGACCGCCGCGCCGCCACGTCCAGATCGAGCATCGCTCTGCGGCTACGTGCCTCCCACTGCGCCAGGTGTCTTCGCAGCCATCTTGTCCCACCCGCCTCCAACGATGATTGCCTCACCAGAAGGAGCTTTCAGCAGCACAAGGGCGCAAGCAAAGCAATATCGATTTTCTGCCGTACCTGAGCACACGGTGCCGAAAAGAAATCTACAAACGTGATGTGCTGCCACTCTGCGTTTCTTCAGAGCCCCCTGTCTTCTAATGTCTATTCCTTAGCCTCTGGAAATGGGCGGCTACACCTGCTATTCACTGGACGTGTTGGCGCCCAGAAAGGCAGTGGAAAACCCAAAGCACCAGCAAAACAAGTCTTTTTTGGAGGCTTCCCGACGGGCACCCGGACGAAGGGGAGGACGCTACAATTACTATTAGCACGGGCCTTGCGGAGCGTTCGCTACATCCCGTCCAGACCGGAGGAGAGACTGGTCCAGCATACGGGTCTATCGAGCCACCCATGTAACGCCTGACCTCTCTTGGACCGACGTGCTCGGATCAGCACGCCGCGGGGCCCGCGAATGACTCTTACTAGACTAGGTTTCTGTGAAAACGGGACGGTTCGAAACGGTCTCGGCGCTGAGCGCCGGCAAGGGCGGGCACGAGGTCGATCAATACTAAATACAATTGTTCCGGTCCTCTTCCGGTCCTGCTGTTTTGCCTCTTCCGGTCCTGTTCCGGTCTTCCGGGCCCGGGTCCGGAAAACGATTCCGGTCCTTTCCGGGCTTTTGCTTCCGGTCCTCTTCCGGTCCGTCTTCCGGTCGTTTCCGGTCCTTGCGTTTTCCGGTCCTTTCCGGTCCTCGGTTTCGGTCCTTTTTTGCTGCCTTGTCTGTCTGTCTGCTAGCCTGGCTGCCTCTTTTCCTCTCTTCCTGTTTTTGTTGGCCTTCGGCGGCTCGCATTTCCCCAGCCGGCTGCCGCCCGCAAGCGTTTGTTGCTTGCGGATCCTGTGTGTGTCCATGTGACAGCATCAATTTTTTCTGCGCCTTGCCTCGTCGCTCACTGCCACAATCAATCCAAGCGGGACAGACATCCCGCGCGCGGCTCGACCTTGAGCGGGCTCGCAATCTGGCATGCGCGCCATGGGGAACGCAATGCATGCGCCTTCCTCTCTTTCAGCACGGTGGACGCTGCACGGGCGGCTAGGATATGCTGCTATGCCTTGATTGCCATAAAACATTGAAGTGGGAATTTATGGGCTTGCCGTAAACCCTAAAAGGTGGAAAATAGGGTGGCTTTCCTCCTATTTGGAGAGGGGTGGGAAGAAAGGTGTGCGCCCCAGGTCCAAGGGCCCAACAACAAAGAAGCATGCAAACACCGTCCCACGATATGCCGCCACCTTCACACCCTTCAGGTGTGTGGTGGCGCCATCCATGCATTCGAACTTCTGCTGCCGCGCGGCTGAGACGCCCTAAACCCTAAACCCTAAATCCCTAAACCCTCAAGCAGCCCGGTAAATCGAAATTATATACCTGATCGTTGGCTTTAACTTCTAAAAAATTGGCAGGGACCTATTAATGAAGGCCTCCCAGAAGGCAGCCTTAGAGGCCAGGTACGCTGTTGCAATTTTGGGTGGGTTTGTAGCTGTGTAGCTGTGCGGCCTTGGGCTCTGGAGCTTCTTGAATAAGGGGGTAAGACCTTAGCTTCTCCCTTAAGTGACTAGGCAGTAGAAACTTCAGACCTTAGGTTCGCCCTTAAGTGACTAGCCCTAGTAGAAAGCCAGTTTGGAGGGCTGTAGGTGAGTGAGTAGCGGGTCGGCTTTGGGGTCTGGAGCTTCTGGTTTAACGGGTTAAGACTTTAAGTTCGCCCTTAAGTGACTAGGCAATAGAAGCTTCAGGCCTTAGGTTCGCCCTTTAAGTGACTAGCCCCAGGAAGCCAGGTAGGGGGGTTGTAGGTGTCTAGGGGTGCGGCTTTGGGCTCTGGAGCTTCTAGATTAAGACCTTAGGTTCGCCCTTAAGTGACTAGGCAGTAGAAGCTTCAGACCTTAGGTTCGCCCTTAAGTAACTAGCCCTAGTAGAAAGCCAGTTTGGAGGGTTGTAGGGGTGTAGCAGTGCAGCCTTGAGATCTGAAGCTTCTGATTTGAGGGTAAAATACCTTAGGTTCGCCTTTAGGTGACTAGGCAATAGAAGCTTCAGACCTTAGGTTCGCCCTTAAGTGACTAGCCCTAGTAGAAGAAAGAAAGGGGAGTAAGAGAGAAGAAGTCAGAAAAGGAGAAAGAAGAAGAGCAAAGAAAGGGGGGGGGGGGGGGCCCCCCCCCAGACAAGAAGTAGAATAGAGAAAAGAGAAAGCAATCAAGAAGAGGAAGAGAGATAGAAGAAGAAAGAGAAATAGAGAAGGAAAATTCCGAGAAGAGTCAGAGAGAGATACGAAGAGAAGAGAATAGAAGAGAATAGAAGAAATAGAAAGAGAAAGAGGAGAGAAGAAGATAAAGCCAGTTGAGGGCCTGGTAGGTGAGTGAGTAGCGGGTCGGCTTTGGGGTTCTGGAGCTTCTGGTTTAACGTTAAGACTTTAAGTTCGCCCTTAAGTGACTAGGCAGTAGAAGCTTCAGACCTTAGGTTCGCCCTTTAAGTGACTAGCCCCAGGAAGCCAGGTAGGAGGATTGTAGGTGTCTAGGGGTGCGGCTTTGGGCTCTGGAGCTTCTAGATTAAGGGGGTAAGACCTAGGTTCGCCCTTAAGAGACTAGGCGGTAGAAGCTTCAGACCGTAGGTTCGCCCTTTAAGTGACTAGCCCTAGTAGAAAGCCAGGTAGGAGGGTTGTAGGTGTCTAGGGGAGCTTCTTGAATAAGGGGGTAAGACCTTAGGTTCGCCCTTAAGTGACTAGGCAGTAGAAGCTTCAGACCTTAGGTTCGCCCTTAAGTGACTAGCCCTAGTAGAAAGCCAGTTTGGAGGGTTGTAGGGGTGTAGCAGTGCGGCCTTGAGATCTGAAGCTTCTGATTTGAGGGTAGAATACCTTAGGTTCGCCTTTAGGTGACTAGGCAATAGAAGCTTCAGACCTTAGGTTCGCCCTTAAGTGAATAGGCAGTAGAAGCTTCAGGCCTTAGGTTCGCCCTTAAGTGACTAGCCCTAGTAGAAAGCCAGTTTGGAGGGCTGTAGGTGAGTGAGTAGCGGGTCGGCTTTGGGGTCTGGAGCTTCTGGTTTAACGGGTTAAGACTTTAAGTTCGCCCTTAAGTGACTAGGCAGTAGAAGCTTCAGACCTTAGGTTCGCCCTTTAAGTGACTAGCCCCAGGAAGCCAGGTAGGAGGGTTGTAGGTGTCTAGGGGTGCGGCTTTGGGCTCTGGAGCTTCTAGATTAAGGGAGTAAGACCTAGGTTCGCCCTTTAAGTGACTAGCCCCAGAAAGCCAGGTAGGAGGGTTGTAGGTGTCTAGGGGAGCTTCTTGAATAAGGGGGTAAGACCTTAGGTTCGCCCTTAAGTGACTAGGCAGTAGAAGCTTCAGACTTTAGGTTCGCCCTTAAGTGACTAGCCCTAGTAGAAAGCCAGTTTGGAGGGTTGTAGGGGTGTAGCAGTGCAGCCTTGAGATCTGAAGCTTCTGATTTGAGGGTAAAATACCTTAGGTTCGCCTTTAGGTGACTAGGCAATAGAAGCTTCAGACCTTAGGTTCGCCCTTAAGTGACTAGGCAGAAGATCCCCCAAAGCTTCCTGAAGTAGCCTTGCAGGGGGTAATGACCTTGCGTTTCTCTTTGAACGAGTAGGCAGAAGACCCTCCAAAGCATCCTTTGACTTTCCGCACCCCTTTTCTGCAAACAGGGAAACTTTTGGTAAAAGGAGGTCGTGGCACGCGCATAGCAAATATATTGCAATGCGGCAATTAAAAGATGAATGTCTTTATATTTCACGGCTTCGACAGCCATCCTGGCCCAAGTCCAATAAGAAAGTCTTCGCCCGGTAGCTCTTCTACGTGCAGTATGAGCGGGCGCCGCCTCGAATGGACCAGATGTAGCTTGGATCAGGGCCCACTGAGCTGGACCTTGCTGGACCCTCCTGCTGCATGCCGTTGGACTGAGGATGCACCTGGCTGGTCCCTGCCTAGCTTTCGCTGCGCGGACCCAGAATCCGGAATCTCTTTGGAATGCGCTTTCACTGCCTGGTGCCCGTACACGGCGGGCGTGGCCATCTATGCTGCAGAGGAGTGGCACTATGAAGCTTGGACGAGCTACCCGGGTGGCGAAGTCTATGTTCGAGAAGTTCCGGCCGCGCTAGTTGTGACTTGCAGCCTGGTCCACATCGAGAACAGAGATTTCGAGGCAGTTTTCACCACTTTGGCAGGATCAATGGTTTTGCACATCCCCAAGGCCTCCAGCTTGTCGCCCAGCATGGAAGAACTTGCCGTTACTCCTGCTCTTGCGGCAGCGGCCCAGGGGCGCTTGAAGAGCCGCAACCAAGAAGTACGCACCGTACTGGCAGGCCGGGCCGAACCACTTGGCAGTCTGGTCGTGCCGGATTTCTTTTGGGACACGCTGGTGCAGCATGATGCTGAGGCATAGTGAGAGCAGAGTGCGCAATCTACCACTAGCAGCAAAAGAGAGCAGCCGCGGACGTCGCGTGGACATATCTCTCCTGCTTCATTTCTCTTCTGGTGCTTGCATCACGATGTATGCCCTTGACTGCGTGTTTCGCTGAAATTCTGTGCAATAGTTGCTATGCCTTGGAACTACGCACCTACAGCAAATGCCGAGCACTAAATTCACGTACTATTTACCCGGGTAGAAACCATAGCTGATACTGATGTACGACCTATAAATCACGCTATTGATTCATGCAAATAGATACTCTTGGCATCGCTCTCTTTGCAGCATGTTGTGTTTTTTTTCCGCATCGCCGCAGCCATTTTCACATCTCAATTTATTTTAAGCATAAGCAAAACACTACGCAATAGTTTTCATTTGAAATCTCCTAGGTTTTAGGTTTGAAGCACGTGCTAGACCAAGCTTACATGACATGACATGACATGTCATGACATGACACACGCACGCACACGCACACATAGACACAGCTTTCGCATGTACACATGCAGGCAGGTGACATTTCAAGACAATCCAATTTTCCTAGCCTCGCACACCCCGCGGCTGCTGCCATGCCGCCCTGCGAGCGGTGCGGCGCGGGCCGAAGGACTGGCAAAGGCCGTGGCTGGTGCAGCAATGTGACCTGCAGACAAGAAGAAGCTGAAGAAAGAGCAGGCGCCAAAGCGGCTGCCTTGCCGCCGTGTGACCGCTGCGGAAAGAAGCTGAAAGGCAAAGGGCGGGGCCAATGTGAAGACAAAGCCTGCAGGGATGCACAGAAGGAACAGCAGCAAGCAGCCAAGCGCGCACGACAGGAGGAGCGCGAAGAGAAGGAAGCGGCGGCCAAGCGCGCGCGAAAGGAGGAGCGCGAAGAGAAGGAAGCTGCGGCCAAGCGCGCGCGAAAGGAGGAGCGCGAAAAGAAGGAAGCGGCCAAGAAGGTTCGAAAGGAGGAGCGCGAGGAGAAGGGAGCTGGCGACCGAGGGCCTTGTCCAGGAGAAGGGGGCCGACCAATGGACACGGAGGAGGCGAAGACGGCCACAGCGCTTGAAGTACGGGGGCCGCCCTTTCACAATGAGGAGAACTTCGAGCAGGTGAAAGACAGCTACCTCAAGTTCCTTTCCAGGTGGTGCCGCTTTGGTTTGTCCGTGGCGTGCGAGGAATGTGGAACATTGACGCCGGGCAGATACTGCTGCGAGTCCAAGACTACACACAAGCTGGCCTGCAAGACTTGTCGTGAAAGGAGGACCAAATACACTCTGCCAGCCTTGCCCAGCATTCCCGCAGCCTTGGCAGCACTGAATGCTCTAGAGCGGCGGCTCCTAGCCATGGCCCAGGTCGATCAGGTGCTGATCGACAAGCTACCGTCCGGCGGCCCAAGCGCGCAATGGGGAAGAATGTATGTGGCGCCCATGGATGAGCCTTGCCTGTGCGACCTGCTGGCTGGGGCCGAGTTGGGAGAAAATGGTGAAGTCTATGTGACGGGCGTGCAAGGCATGATGGCTGCACCGGCACGGCTCGAGTTCCTGCACGCCGCTTTGCAAGTCTTGGAAGTGCACCACGAAGTGTACAAGGGCAAGCCCGCTGTGAAGAAGGCCTTGGCCGATATGGCCCACATCTTGGAGCAAATGCCGGCGCAACAGCGACAGCCTCAGGAGCTCGTAGGAGGAGAAGGCGCTGAAGAGGAGGCCGAAGAGCTGGAGATCACTTACCTGCTGCCCCGCGACCCTGCCATTCCGAAGGCCGACCGCGCTGACTTGCAGCAGCTCCGCCGCAAGGCCAAGAGCAAGGTCAAGAACATCGACCCCATGCTCTTCCCCCACTTGTTTCCCAGCGGCGTGGGCGGCTATCAGCCAGAGATCCACCTGAAGTTTTCCGAATACGCCCGGAGGCGGCTGCTTGGACGAGATGGGCGCTTCGAGAATGACCCGGCCTACATCATGTGGTTGTTGGAGGAGCAGATGAAGAAGCGCCTGTCCGGCAATGTCAACGTCCGCGTGAAAGGTCAGCTTCAGCCCCAGCTTGGCAGCAGATACGATGACTTCACTCGCTCAATTTACACTGCGTTGCGAGATTTACCGGGCACGCAACCGTACCTCTTTGCCAAGCGCGGCGTGGCAATTGGCATGTATGAGCAGCTGGGCAAGCCGCAGTTCTTCTTAACGGTGACATGCCACGCCAGGCAACCCAACATCCTGGCCGCCGTGATCACCGCCAAGCTCATCCGCGAAGAAGGCCGCGCGGACAGAGAAGCGGTGGCGCGCATCCTCCACGCCTACCAGATGGACGAAGACCACAAATGGAAAGGCATGACGGCCAACCAGCTTTGCAACTCCATGCCTGCAATCCTGGCCCGCCAGTTCATGCATGGTTTGCGGCAGCTCCTTTATTGGATGAGCGCCGAAGATTTCACCGCGGAGGACGGTTCTGATGCACAGGACCGCCCAGCTGAGGATGGTGAAGATGGAGGCAAGGGCCCGGGGGAGGATTGGGCAGCAGCCCCTGCAGCGGGCGAAGCTGGGCAATGTCATGCGGTAAAGGGGGACAAGCCGCCTTTCAAGGTGAAGGATTACATCGTTCGCATTGAGTGGCAGAAGCGCGGCTACCCGCATGCCCACATCCTGCTCTGGACAGACGTTCCCGATGTCACTGGCAAGAAGAGGCCCGAAAATGCAGCAGAGGAAGAAGAAGTTGATTGGTCAGATGAAGAAGCGCGTGCCCGCGCTGTGCCGACCTGCGCAGAGGAGCTCAGCGACAAGTACATCTGCACCAAATCCGCGCACCGCTGGATAGAAGATGCTCGCCTAAAACCGGAAGATCTCGGCATCATGGCCAGGCTGGCCAACTTGGCAGAGCACAAGTGCGGCCCCTACTGCGGCAAGTACACCCTGGGCAGCTGCCGCTTCGGCTTTCCACGGGCCGCCGAGAAGCGAACCCGTTGGCGCACAGCACAAGAGCAGTTTACCAGCCGCTGGAAGGCGAGCTTGGCAGCCAGGCGGCACGAAGCTGATGGCTTTGTGTCCCAATACAACGCGGCCATTCTGAAGTTCTGCCGCTGCAGCATGGATCTACAAGTGGTTTGCGAACTGAACTGCGCCAGCAAATACATCCTGGGCTACTGCTTCAAGTCTGAGGAGGACCTGCAAGCCAAGAAGTGCGTAGATAACATCCTCCAGAGCTACCTGCAAGATGTTGGGCGCGTGGATCTCAGCAACAACGAGGTGTACAAGGCCGCGCATGCTGCGACGCAGGGCCGTACCACATCCACCTTTGAGGCCGTGCATTACCTGTTGGGCTATTCGCCCGTTCTCTTCTCCAGAGACAACCAGTGGCTCCAAGTGGGGCCGCCCAGCACCTGGACATTGTCGGTGCCGCAGGCAAACGAAGAGGAAGCCTTGCTTGACCCGGTCGCCTACAAGGAGAGACAGCAGGAGGCTGGTCGCGGAGCCCCAGCGGCGCAGCGGTGGTATCAGCAACTGCAACACAATTTTCCGGAGGCGGTGGTCATGGTACCTGTGGAGGGACGGGCGCCTGTACCGAGACCCTGGCGCGAGATCTCCTTCTTTGACTTCGCGGCTGGCTTCCGCTTTGGAGGCAAAGACTTCAACCCCGACAGGGTGGTGCCAAGGAAACGGCCCGCCATCGTCGGCCATCGCAACTACAGTCCAGACTTACAGCCTGATGAATTCTACTACTCCAAGCTGCTCCTGTACATGACATGGGCAGAACCAGGAAACTGGCTGACAGAGGCCGACTGCGGAAGCCATGGAGCAGCCTTTCACCGCATCGCCATGGACCAAGAGCGCTACCCGAGCTTTCTGTACTCCACGTGCTTCCCCAGGCTCGATGGCACGGTGCAAGCAGCCAGAGAGCTACAGGCAGTGCAGGCCGTGATGTTCCTCAAGGCCAAGCTGGACGGCGCCACCTACACGCACACCCGTGCAGAAGAAGCGAACTACCAAGACTCCATCCGCATCATGCAAGTACTGAAGGAGCGCCATGGCGACGACATCGACTTCATGGCACCAAGCACTGTGCCGACCGGGCCCGCTACGGACATCTTCGCGCCCGTGGAAGGCGGTAAGGAAGCTTTTGACATGCTGACGATTAAAGACCCCAGCCCCGAAGTTCTGAAGCAACGGCGCTGCATGGAATACATCTTGCGTTCGGTGCTGGAGGGACCGAGTTCCAGGGACAAGGGAAGCTTCGAGCGGCTGAAGCTCTTGGTGCATGGGCCCGGCGGCTGTGGAAAATCAGTGGTGACCAGAGCAACCGCCCACATGCTGCGACAAAGCGAGCGAGGCGTCGTGCTGGCAGCGCCAACTGGAGTAGCCGCCTTCAACATCAACGGCGTCACATTGCACTCGCAGCTCTCGATTCCGGTCCAGAACCGAAGTTACGGGAAGGTCGTGGACCGACCGCTGCCGCGCGGTGAGGAGCTCGCCACCTTGCAAAGCTTCTGGAAGCACGTGGACGTCCTCATGGTGGATGAAATGAGCTTTATATCATCTTGGCTCCTGGAACGGATGGACCAACATCTACGCCTGGCAAGAGACATGCCCCACCACCCGTTTGGAGGCCTACACGTCATCTTCATCGGCGACCTTTACCAGCTACCGCCGCCCGGAGGTCGGCCCATCTTTGCAAGCAAACTTTGGGAGCTCTTCGAGCTGTGTGAACTGGAAGGCAATCAACGGGCAGCACAAGATCCAGATTGGGCAGCATTGCTGGCGCGCGTAAGGCTGGGCAATTGGACGGACGGAGACCTTCGCACCTTGGAGGGCCTTGTCCTTCCGCCGTACGGCGGCCGAGGACCAGCGCCTGGCGCAGTCTGTCTCTATGCAACACGCGCGGCAGTGGCAACGCGCAACAGACGCTATATCCAGGACCACGTAGAGAGCACCAATAGCAATCTCTACGAATCCCCCGCCGTGGATATTTCTGTCACCTCTGGTGCCCCGCTGCCCCCAGAGAAGGCTTGGCCGCTGGCGGAAGATACGGGTGGCATGGAGGCAATATTGCAGCTGGCCGCAGGAGCCAAGGTGATGCTCCGGAAGAACCTGGACGTGGCAGATGGCTTGGTGAATGGTGCCCGTGGCGTGGTGGATTGCATCGACACATATGAGAACGGGGAAGTTGAGAAGGTGTGGGTGGCGTTTGAGAAGGGTGCAGGTAGCAAGTGGCAAGCTGCCAACGAGACCACCAGTGTGGCCATTCGCCGTTGCAGTGCTCCCTTTGATGACAAGGACGGCAACAAAGCAGAGAGGCGCCAATTCCCTTTGGTCCTGGCAAAGGCGACCACCATGCACAAGAGCCAAGCAGCCACCTACCACGCAGGTGTGCACGCGCGGCTCGACAAGCATGTGACGCAAGACGGGCAAGCATATGTCGCCCTAAGCCGTTCGCCCACGCAGCAGCTCTGCACCTTGGAACGCTTCGATCGCAACAGCCTGCGCTTCAATGCCAATGCGCAGTGGGCTTTGGTACTGTTGAAAGAGCAATTGTTCAGACGCGGCGGGCCAAAGAAACCCGCTTTGCAAGAATTGTGGGAGGAAGTCATCCGGCCCGTCGAAAGCCACGCCCATTACAAGAATCTGCTCCACCACTTGCCGCCGCCCAACTGGCAGCTCTACGACGCAGAGCAGCAGGCCAAAGCCCCGCCAACAGAGAAAGACAGCAAGGAAGTTGGGAAGCAGACGTGCCCAAGTTGCGGCTGGGTGGCAGAGGATGAGGCCCAATACAAGAAGCACAAGGCAACTTGCCCGAAGAAGAAGACCAAGGCCAAAGCCAAGGCCAAAGACAAGGCCAAAGCCAAGCCCAAGGCCAAAGCCAAGGCCAAAGACAAGGCCAAAGCCAAGGCCAAGCCCAAAGCAGAACCCAAAGCAGAACCCAAAGCAGAACCCAAAGCAGAACCCCAAGCTGGCCATGGCAAGCGCTCTGCCCCGGAATCCGCTAAGGCCCCAGCGCCTGCATCCAAAGCGCCCCGAAGAGACGATGCTGAAGCACGGCCACCGGACAGCCCGCCACCTTTGCCACCGCCAGCAGACCCACCGCCAGCCGATCTGCCGTTGCCAGCGGAGTGTTTCTACTTTCAGCGCCAGGCTGCAGCACACTGCGGCATGCATGCACTGAACAACTTGCTGGGCGCAGCAGCTTTCACACCACCCGCGATGAGAACAGCAGCTGCCACATACCTCCGCGCCTTGGAGGGCATCGACGATGCTGCAGCGGAGCACATCCGAGCAGGAGGGTGGTATTCCATTCAAGTCCTCTACACGGCCCTCTTCGAGCAAGGCTATGTCCTGGACTTCCACGAGCCGATGCGGCGTATGGCGCAGGCGCACGGGGCCATCGGGATGATCCAGAACTGGGGCAATCTGCATTGGGTGGCATATCGATGGGGTAGAGACGGCAACATCTACCTCCTCGATTCTATGCAACTGGGGCCGGCGCGAGTGAGCGAGCAAGACTTCGTGGCGTCGCTGACGAGGCATGCGACCTATGCAGTCGGGCAGCGGGAAGACCGTTGAAAGCATGATGGCAGTGTGCAATGGGTTTGAATTCGTAGAGTGGCGGCTGCATTGCTACAGAGCCGCCCTCAGAGACAGTAGCAGCTGTTCATATACTCGACTGCTTTGCAAAGCCTCGCAGCGACAAAAGGAGCGCAGCTGCAGCGCGCGTGTGTGTTTCCTTTCATTTGAACATGTTATTAAGTTCATCACTAGCAACGTGTAGCTGTAAGTTCGCATGAGCCAGATGCAATTGCTTGCTTTTGCTTGTCGGCCATGCCTGTGTGGTTTGGACCTCCAGCCGTCACGCAACGAACCCCTGATTGAGTGCATGTCTCCGCGGCTGAGATTTCGGCTCGTAGCGGGGCGCGTTGGAGGGTTGGGTTGACATGTCCTTTGATGTAATACCGAAAAAATGTTCGCCTGCTTAGAATGGGCAGCAAGTTGATCGAGCTTGACGACCGATCCCAAGTTTTTGGAGCGCTAAGTCCCGGCCCTGTCAGACAGAGATGGACGCTTCATGTGGGCAGATCTGCAAACTGCAATGAAAGCTATTTGAAACTGATCTTTTGGCAGCGTTTCGCTTTCGGATGTTCAATGTTGGTGAATTTGTGTGCTGTGGCAGTTTTGAGAAGCGTGATTTTGGAAAGGCTAGTTTTGGAAAGTGTAGTGGTCGTTTTGAAAGTGTAGTTTTGGCAGGTGTAATTTTGGAAGGTGTAGTTTTGGAAAGTGTAGTTTTGAAAGGTGAAGTTTTAGAAAGCGGGGTGTAGGGTCAGTACAGTGGAAAGTGTAGTTTTGGAAGGTGTAGTTTTAGAAAGTGTAGTTTTAGAAAGTGTAGTTTTGGACAGTGTAGTTTTGGAAAGTGTAGTTTTGGAAGGTGTAGTTTTAGAAAGTGTAGTTTTGGAAGGTGTAGTTTTACAAAATGTAGTTTTAGAAGGCGTAGTTTTGGAAAGTGTAGTTTTGGAAGGTGTAGCTTTAGAAAGTGTAGTTTTGGAAAGTGTAGTTTTAGGCAGTGTAGTTTTAGAAGGCGTAGTTTTGGAAAGTGTAGTTTTGGAAGGTGTAGTTTTAGAAAATGATTTTGGCGTCTTTTGTAGGCTTCTGAAGCAAAATAATTGGTTTGCATGGCTGAAGCGATTTTGGAGAAATTTTTTGCGGACGTGAGCCCTATATAATTTCAATAAACCCTAAAGTCTAGCTGAGGGCTCGCTACCAACACTTGAGAGCCCGAAGCTGTCCGAGCGCTCAGCGAGCGACCTGACCACACGCACGTGCAGCCCAGGTTAAGCTAGGGCTGCTTGAACGCCTATGCAAGGAGAACCAGCCCTGCGCCGTCAAGGCGGTCGAGCCTTTGAGTGTCAAAAGTAGAAACCCTAAACCCAAGGGTTTTGCTGTGATTTCCCGGGCCCCCCTGCCAGATCAATTTCTTCTCCAAATCAATCTTTTCAGAGGTCCCGGGCTTCCAAAACGGCATTTCAAAGTTCAGAAATGCTACATTGAGCTTAAAATTTCGAAAAATGGTTTCCAGCTCGACGCGTCCGACCGGGAAAAAATTGCTTTGAGAACGGCTCCTGCCTCCCTGCAGAATTTTTGGCAGATACAAACAGGGCGGCAGTGCGCGTTTTGCTTTTCGTGGGAGCTTCTGGGGCCGTCCTGGGGTCCCCTCTACGACCGGATAGAAAATGGCTCGTTCTCTAATGTCCTATGTCAGCGGTTTAATAGCAGGATCGCAGCCGTCAAAATCCGATTTTCGGAGCTTTTCCAAGCTATTCGATTTTTGGAGCTTTTCCAGGCTTTTGCCAGGTCAATTTCTGCTCCAAATCAAGCTCTTTAGAGGTCCCGAGCTTCCAAAACTGCATTTCAAAGCTCAGAAAAGCAAAATTGAGCTTAAAATGTCGAAAAACGACTTCGGGCTCGACGCGTCCGACCGGGAAAATTGTGCTTTGAGAACGGCTCCTGCCTCCCTGCAGTTTTTTTGGCAAATACAAACAGGGCGGCACAGCGCGTTTTGCGTTTCGTGGGAGCTTCTGGGGCCGTCCTGGGGTCCCCCCCACGATCGGCCAGAAAATGGCTCGTTCTCTGGAATGCTATGCCAGCGGTTTAATAGCAGGATCGCAGCCGTCAAAATTCGATTTTTGGAGCTTTTCCAGGCTTTTGCCAGGTCAATTTCTGCTCCAAATCAAGCTCTTTAGAGGTCCCAAGCTTCCAAAACTGCATTTCAAAGCTCAGAAAAGCAAAACTGAGCTTAAAATGTCGAAAAACGGTTTCCGGCTCGACGCGTCCGACCGGGAAAATTATGCTTCCCAATAGACCGAATTAGACAAAAAACTACAAAATAGATAGATCGTAAAAATCTATAAATTTCTATCTATTAGACAATTTCGATTTTATCTATTATCTTATTTTTTTTCTTGCAAATAGATTATTTTTATTTAACTATTATAGATAAATCTGTTTTTTGTCTATATAGAGAATTTTTTTTAATCTATATAGAGAAAAATCTTGAAAATAGATTAAGCTAAATTTTGTCTATTTTGTTGATCTTTCATGGTTTTGACCATGCCAAAATTCAACCGTTACCTTCGAAGTTTGCTCGTGATTCGTTCGAAGTTTAACTTCGAAGTTTATACGTAGTTTATTCGAAGTTTTTACTTTGGAATCATTTTTGTCAGTTTTTCTCAAACTAAAAACTTTCAAAACAATGAAACACACATGGTTATGTTGTATATGTGAACTTGTTCGATCTGTGTGCTTGCATACATGGCATTTGAACTTTTGCTGTGGCATATCTTTGGGTGGATTCATTCTGCCACAATCGAAGGTTTCACCTTCGCAAGAGGTTACTGTCACAGTAACCCTGCACTGCACAAGGAAGGTCTTGGAAGGTATTCCCCCACAATATTTTTTAAAAGATATTCCGTTATACAGCATCTCTGGGAAAACTCCTTCACACAAGTATCTCTGAAACTTTTCCTTCACAGTGAAACTCACAGGTATCTCCAGGTATTACCTCGCAGTATCTCTCTGGAAGTATTCCCTCACAGTATCTCTCTGGAAGTATTCCCTCACAGTATCTCTGAAAGTATATTTTACCTCGCAGTATCTCTCTGGAAGTATTCCCTCACAGTATCTCTGAAAGTATATTTTACCTCGCAGTATCTCTCTGGAAGTATTCCCTCACAGTATCTCTCTGGAAGTATTCCCTCGCAGTATCTCTGAAAGTATATTTTACCTCGCAGTATCTCTCTGGAAGTATTCCCTCACAGTATCTCTGAAAGTATATTTTACCTCGCAGTATCTCTCTGGAAGTATTCCCTCACAGTATCTCTCTGGAAGTATTCCCTCACAGTATCTCTGAAAGTATATTTTATTTCGAAGTATCTCTCTGGAAGTATTCCCTCACAGTATCTCTGAAAGTATATTTTACCTCGCAGTATCTATCTGGAAGTATTCCCTCACAGTATCTCTCTGGAAGTATTCCCTCACAGTATCTCTGAAAGTATATTTTACCTCGCAGTATCTCTCTGGAAGTATTCCCTCACAGTATCTCTCTGGAAGTATAACCTCACAGTATCTCTCAAAGTATTTACCTCGCAGTATCTCTCTGGAAGTACTCCCTCACAGTATACCTCTGCAACTCTGCAAATATTCCTTCACTCTGCAAAATTCCTTTTCACAGTATTGTTTGAAAAGGCTTGCCTCGCATAATATGTTTCCCAGTATATTCCCTCAGTATATCTTACCAGTAAAATTTTCAGGTATTTCTCTCAAAACATGAAACAACACCCAAGCAATCTATTTCATTTTTCCCTTAAAACGAAAACCGCTGTAAGTGTACATGTTCTGAAAAATATGCCTGCCTCAATATAAATTCACCAGATGAACATTATATTCCATATGGGCGTGACTTGGAGACTTTTAGCAAAACACTTGCATGCAGTTTCGTCATGTTCACGGCGCGGTTAAATCTGAAAATAAATAAGTTGGAGATTAAACTATATATATAATTTCAACAAAATTTCATCTCAGATAATAGAGATGGGACCTTGTAAGAATCAGTGCACCATATGACAAACCCTCAATGAACCTTATGGGCGCATTGTCAGTGTACAAGTTACCACGTGAGAGACCTGGAGTGACCATGAGAGTCCAACCTCTTTGCATACCCCAGATGTCTCCTTGTTTTCACACATGTTCATGACAGTGAAGGCGATCTTGTGAGACTACGTGCACCACATGAGAGACCCAGCTATGAGCGCGATGTGAATTTACAAGTTACCATGAGAGACTTTGAGTGATCTGGAGAGTCATTACATCTGTTTTGAGTTTGTCATTATAAGGGTTATGGGAAAATGTTTTGTGATGAATCATGCTGTGGACAGTTTCAGTGTAGCAAAGAGATTACATGAACGTGTTGTCATCAAAAATGCAAATATTGTCATTTTTCCACTGTCAAGAGCTGTTGAGAGTTCATGAAAATTGTTCTAAATGCACTGCATGACTTAGCATTTTTATCGGAAGCATTTTCCATTTTCAATATACCCACATAGACAGAGGGTAGATTTGTTTGCCTCCCACCTCGCTTCCCGCAATGGTGTGGATGAAAGATGACATGAAGTTTGTGAAGAAGAAACCAAAAAGCTTCAAGGCTGTGTATGAGGACAACCCCAAGGGCCCTACTGCTTTGAAGCATCCCTTGATGCCATGGCCTCCTGGAACCGCCAAAGGAGAGTCCAAGGGCCGAAAGCAGGACCATACGAAGAAGGTCAACAAGAAGAATGACAACATGGATGAGAATACTGTGCAGTACAGTGTGGACAGCGCAGGCGTCCCATACCCAAGAAGCTTGTGGGAAGCTACTGTGGAGTACCACGACTACGTGCAGTGGAATGAATCTTTTGGCGTGCCAGTTGACACTTTCGATGTCTTCTTGAACGACTACCCCAAGGCAGTGAAAGACAATATTATGAAAGAGTATGCCGAGGACTCTAAAAAATGAGGTGGCCAGCAACAAGAACATGGCCGTTTTGACTTCATATAGTCATAGCTTTGGAAAACTCTAGAGTCGTGACCATGTCCAAATGGAAAGACGTGTGATGCGATGCCATGGTGAAAATGAAACCGGAGATGATGCCAAGCTTCAGGGTTTTCAGGAAATGATACCATCCAGTTGTGAAACCAACAAGGAATTCAAGTACACATGAAACGATACTTTTACATGTATTTTTGAAATAATGTTCTTCTAAATGGAATCCCACCAACGGTGTTTTTGGAGAAAGAAACTTGTGTCAGTTGCTTGCGTACTCTGAGAGTTTGTACTGTGAGAGTTAATTTGCTTTTGCACTTTGAGAGTCGCTTTGAAACGAGTTTCTGGTGAGGGATCATTTTGTATATAGGTGTGATCAAACATCGATATAGGTGTGATCAAACAGAGCTATTTGCTGAACGACATTTGAAAGATATACATCTTTTTCACAGACCATTGGTCCAAGCTATGGTGTATAGACAAGATGCTGTCGCAGACTCCGAAACGTTTAGTCGCAGATCCCTTGGTGGGGGTAGCAGACCTGATGCAGCCAGTAGAAAATCTGCTGCAACGAGAGAAAGGGATCAACCTCGCAAAGTACATCCAGCCGCCGTCTGGTGTTTCTTGGAAAAGTGCTGTTCCCGTTGAGTGGCTCTGCAAACACCAGGAGCTCTTGACGGACTACATCAAAATCTCAAAGAACACCATCATCAGTGGCAAAAAGCACAAGTTAGCCCTTGAGAAGCTTCATCATCAGCATGACATACTTGGAGGTCGCAAGTCCACTCAAGATGCCGTGGACTACGTGGACGACACCATCCGCATGGCTTTAAGCCATTTGCGCCAGATGTGCCAAGTGGTTCAGAAAAAGGATACGACGTACCGAAAATGCAGTCCAGCGATGCAAGAAACGTTGGAAAAGTTGCTGGTGAAAATCGACTTTGGCCCGCAAGAATCCTGTACGGACATGGTCCCCTACGATGGCGATGCCCGTGGAGGTGACCAAGGGCAAGGTAGACCGAGTTTTTCGAGGGCAGGGAGCTCAAGGGATGATTTGGGCGCCTCAGGTGGCAATGCTTTGGCGTCAGGGCCAAATAGGAACAGTGAGGTGGAGATCGGAGAGAATGTGAAGTTGAGAATCTTTGGAGAGAAGCCTGAAAGTGTTTTTGACAGGATCTTGAGCAAGAAGCCGAGTGACGCAACAACTCCAACGAAGAAGTTGACCCAGAAGAAGAAAGAGGACACGCCCAGTCCTGGAGACCCCTTTGTCTGCAGCTTGGAGAAATTACCTGGAGATAATGATCTTTTGAAAAAGGCAGCAGAGGTGCCACCTCTTACCAAGGGTGGAAAGTCTCAGCAGCAGAGGCTAAATTCAGCAAAAAAGATGAAAAGGCAAGCAGCATCCAAGCCAGGAAAGGAGGAGAAGAAGTGCAAGAAGCAGAAGACCCTTGACCACACCCAGGGTGAGGACAAGGAGGATGAATGCCCACCTCAGAATGCGAAGAGGCCGGCTGCTTCCACGAAGATGCAGAAAAAACAAAAAGATAGCGAGAAGAAAGGCAAAAAGAAGATGGGCCCACCTTCCGACCAGCTGGACCCTAGCAAGCCAGCAGATCGTGCGATTTTGAGGAGAAGAGCAGATTCGGATGCCTGGCACAACACCTTCAAGCAAGAATTCGCCAAGAATGAAGATGAGGACAAAAGCAAGGAGTTGGCAAGAGCAGCTGCAAGGAAGGCAAGAGAAGAGTTTGATCGAAAGCATCCAAAGCAACCAGCGACTTCAGAGGCCAAGGCAAAGGCAAAGGCACAGGCAAGCCCGAATCCGAAGACAAAGGTTCAGGCAAAGTCGAAGGCAAAGAAGAAGGAGAAGGAGATCACACCGGCAGAGGATATCAACGTTCAGCCTCCAGATGTTTCACAGGAGAAGACTTCATCGACGGGCCCACAGGACATCGACTAAACCTCATGCTCCATGAGGGTAGATACAGATGGCAGACCGGACCAATGGTACATACAGTGTGCTTTGGGTGTGAGCCTCTAAAAGGGAGCTCTTTGAACCCACCCTTGGCATATATTGACAAATCAATTGGGGTTTTGACTTGCGGTGCAGATCACCACAAAAAGGTGCTTTTTTACGATCACTTTTAGAACCTTTCACGAATACACGCAGTGGCATCCAATGCATAGGCATACCAAGTGCAAAAGTAACCTGTGATGCAAATAGATATATCTATATCTTTCAGACCAAACGGAAATTGTACATGACATATAGTTTCGAACCTTGAGGATGAACCATGAGAGTGAGAGTGTGACGAGTTTAGCAACTTTGAGAGATGCGGATGTTTTGCAATATACGATTTCAATTTTGTTGGAAATGTTCCTGAATCGCTGCAGTGTTCAAAGAGGCAACAAAAAACTCAGTTTTTTAGCGACAGCAAAATGCGGTTTCATGTACATGGCAAACTATGGCAACAAAACAGACACACGATTCCCTCCAAACATGGTTCATTTTCCACCATCTTATTCAGCATCGACAGAGCATATAGGTGAGAAGCAAACATATATTGACTTCTTTTAGATGTGACACACCCATAATCAATATTTGCCATGTAGTACAAAACAAAGTTTTTATTTTGGCAGCAAAGAGTTAGCAGAAGCATGGAGCATCCTCCTCGTTTGTTCCTGGGCAACATTCTTTGGAACACCACGCAGAACCAGATTCAACAAGTGCTGGACAAGTACAAGGTTGGCCAGGGGGTCCAGCACATCCATATCCCTAGAAAGGGAAATGTGATCGATGGGAAGCAGCACACGATCGCCTTTGTCACTTATGAAGAGAAGGAGCAAGTGGAAGAAGCTATTAGTCTCCTACATGATCGCATTCTGGAGGGTGTCAGCACTTACCCAGTGTCTGCCATGCACGCCAGAAGCAGGCATGAAGGAAAACAGTACCCGCAATTTCCAAAGACTACCAGTCAAAGCGGACCTGGAACACAAGACAGGGGGAATCAAACTGTACCTGTCACACAAGAAGTCGCTCATGAAGGAGTTCCCCATCAACGCCAAGAACAGATACCGTTTGTGCTCCCCAGAGCCTTCCAGCAAGGGTTGGGGCAAAGCCATGCTTTCAAGCAAACATGGCAAACGCTGCAACCTAGCCAACCCTCCCAGCATGGATTCCAGCAGCCTGGCCCCAGTCTGTTTGGTGGACCTTTTCAGTCTGGTGGGCACGGTTGCGCACCTGTGCATTCTGCCCAGCCAATGCATCATGGGGCAGCCTTTGAACCTATGATGGCATTTGGACAACATGTCCCTGGCCATTTTGGATCCCACCAAGTGTACCATGGTACCATGCCGCCCTGGAGGAATCCACCAGGCGCCACTTGCAAGGCGAAAAGCGTAGTTTCTCCAAAGCCGAAGCCAACGAGTCGAGTTCCAAGTGTCGATGAAAACGAGCAAGCCTTTGAGGAAAACCAGTGGTACCGTGCGCAGGATCAAAAGAAACCTGATAGCAGCTCGGAGACAGAGCCTCCCACCTCTCCCACTGAGAAGAAAAAAAAGCAGCCCAGCCGGGGACGCATAGCAAGGCCCAAGAAGAAGCTTCCCCAACCTCGTAGACCGGTGAAGATCGAACCACCTGAAGAGCCTGATTTTTTTGGACTAGAAGAGGCGAAGGAAACAAAATCTAACAGTACTACTAGCCCTGCCGATGCATCAGAAGATCCATATCAGGACTTGACACTGGGCAAGGAGTTGCTCATGGCTTTCAAAAGAGTAGACAAGGAAGAGAAGAAGAAAAAAGGATCCAAGAAGCCCTCTGGCTCCACAAGCAGCAGTTCTCGAGAGAAAAGCAGAACAAGATCGAGGAAGAGAAAGGACAAGGGCAGAAGGAAAGACAAGTCATCTCAAAGGCGTAGCAAAAGAAGAAGAGGCCATGAGAGAAGAAGGACAAGATCCACTTCGAGCTCGAGCGACTGGACAACTTCTGCAGGACGCAAGCGTCGTCGCAGAAGGTAGTTTCACTACCACAGGGTTTCAACGCGCAGTACGAGCATGAGCGAGAAAAAAGTTGGAGCTATCACTTGACATGAATGTTCACATAGATGTCATTAAAACAGGAATAAGTTTTCTTTCCATGACAGTTGCAAGACATGGCAATATGAAACAAACAGAGATACGCTTTGAATCACCATGTCAGATGTGTCAAGCTGAGAGGTAGAAACTGTGAGAGAGACTGAGAGAGACGGCTTTCAAGTTTAAAGATGTTTAAAGAATGTTTTGAAACGTAAGTGACATTGGATCGCATTTCATTTATTCTTCTCGACATAAGCCGAAGGAGTAATGATCAAATAAGTCTCTGTTTAAAAGGTAATGTTGCAAAACTGATGCTCTGAAAACATCAGCTACCATTTCACCTGTGTCGACACTTCACCAAAAACAACGACATGTAAAAACAACAGACAATAAACTCTCATGGTAAACTCTCACAGTTGTTCATGGTGCAAGCACTCTCATAGTAAAACTACCACATAGTAAATTCCCCTGGTGAACTCTCATGGTAAACTCTCATGGTAAACTCTAGAGTAAACTCTCACAGGATATATTCTCGTATAAAACACTAATAGTAAACTTTGAGTAGCAAACTCTCGTAGTGAACTCTCAGAGTTAACTGTGACAGAAAACTTTCATAGCAAACACTTATATAGTAACCTCTCAAGCCATCAGGGCCGCCAAACAAACATTCCTTTTTTCCTCTGTGTTCTTGCCAAAACGCATATGCGTCATGTCATGATGCAACACTCACGGTCTCAAAAGTCATGCTTGGTCACTCACGTCTTGTGACAAACATATTTTTTTCTGTTTTTGATGTGCTATATTATAGGAAAAATCGCAAACGTTGAAAAATGCTACAATGTTCATGCTGGTCGAATTCCAAGATGAGGTGCTTTTTGGTACACTTGCAAGAGAGACTGTGAGAGAGTTCAAATACTTTGAGAGTTTGATTGTACATGGCAAGCCTCACTTTTTACAGACTGGTCGCACATAGCTGTTTTATCGAAACACAAAGGGGCGTACTCCGTTCGTGACCTTCCACCCATGGCGTCCCAAAGTTCCTTGATGCGTTTCAAGTCCACCTGCGACGGTTGGAACCCAGCTGACTCCCAAGAAGTTCCAGATTCACAAGAAGCTGAGAAAGGTGACACGGACTCAGAGAAGACCCTTTGCCTGGATGACTTCGCAGAGACTGAGGAGAAAGAAGGTGGGCTCACCCAACAAGCTACACCTGACGACTTCAAGGGAGATGAAGCCTGCCGAAGAAGTTACACCTGACCTGAGCAAGGAGACAGGAGAGTTCTTTGGGCGCAAAATGAAGGTGGCTTATGGTCCAGGGTATGGACCTGGGTCTTTGGATGGAGCCATGCTGCAAACTCTTCTGGGTGGCCTCATGGATAAGACGAGGCTGAAGAACTATGTGGGTGGATTCGAGGAGCATCTGGCTGAAGCTGCCGCATCATCGAGCCAGAAGACTCCTGATCAGACTCGTGAGAAGACTCCTGAGAAGAAGCCAGCAGGAAAGAGTGTACGCAAGAAGAAGGGAACTTCGTCCAAGGGTAAACCACCCAAGAAGTGATCTCTGAAGCAACAACAGAGTATCTCACATTTTGTTGAGCAGCAGCTTGATGAAGCTGGATTTTTTGTGATCGTGTTCATTGCCGAGAAAACACGCGCAATGTACTGAGCAGTTTTCATACTTTGCTGGCTTACTGACTTCGAAGTGTCTAAGTAGTTTCGAACAAACTTCGACTTTGTTACATATGGCCAAACGCCATTGAGCCATTGACAAGTTTAGACCAATTTTGCTGAAATGGCAAATAGACTTGACATAGAAATGATCAGATCTAGCGCAGAGTGCCGACAGAGATTTGGAAAAAAGGTGCGTCTCACTTCTTGAACACAATCATGTACTTTGAGAACATGTCCACAGCACTTCGAAGTTTCTAAGAAGTTTCGAAGAAACTTCGAAGCTATGACTTAGAAGTTTGTTCGAAGTTTATTCGTAGTTTCCAATGAAACTTCGTACAAACTTCGAAGATATGTTGATAAAACACTGTAAATACCAATTTATTTGATAATGAAACTTCGAAGTTGGACTTCGAAGTTTCCATCATAAACTTCGAATTGCCCTTTCGAAGTTTCGAAGAAGTTTCGAACAAACTTCGAAGCTTACATTTGACTGCTGTTTTTGGCCACTGTCGCACAATCAACATTTTCAATCAGTTTCGTTCAGAAACTTGTCATTTGTTTTGACTCCACAAGACGTTTTCACAACTTGTCGGATCTACTAACCGCAGAATTTTCTTTCCAGCCACTTAGATACATTCATAGGTTTCGACTTCTGTGAAGAGCTGTGTGCTTGCAATGCCGGTTTTGAAACGACCATCATCGAATTCTTCGGCAATGCCCAAAAAGAAGCCAGCCAAGGAGACAATCCCAGGAACAGTTGCAAGTCTCAGGAAGGGGATTCAAAATGATGATGACAATGCTGATGGTGATGAAGGACAGCGGGACAAGTTGAAGGCTGAGAAGTGGGCAAGACTTCGTTCCACTGGCGCACTTCCGGAGTACTTGCTGCAGCTGTACGACCAGGAGTCAAAGCAATCACCGCTGGGGAAGCGGGCATTTCAAACCACAATCATAAACAAACTCTTCAAGAAGGTCAACGGTGCCTGGCAATTGGACACGAGTGACGCCCAATTCAAGGATTACAAATCTCTCTACGAGCGCCGCTACTCGAAAGAGGAGAACGAAGCGATGCCGAAATCGTTGATTGTGGGCCTCTATTATCAGGGGGACGAGCAGAAATTTAACCGAGCTTTGGAATTGGGCGAACTGCAGCATGTCAAAGATGACGGCGGTGTGCGGTTCTACTCATAAAAGAAGCTCACCTCTGCAGTTGAGAAGGGCAGTGATCAGAGGCTCGAAGCCATTGGGACGAAGAAAGGCAAACTTCAAGAGTTTCATGAGATTGGGAATCTTTTGTCCAAGCTGAGCTGGACGTTTCGCAAGAAGCCAGGAGATCAGAAGGAACTTACTGCTGGGAGCCTCCCCACTAGCTACGAGGCCTTGATCAAAAAAGCACATGGAGCTTGTGACAAGTTGTCGAAGGACACGCTCAAACTTCAGAAAGAGGTGGGGCATGAGCGCAAAGAGATCATGAAGGATGGATACAAGTCCATGACTGCTCACTTGGCCACTTTGGATCACATGAAAAACTTTGTGGAAATGCCAGATGGCACGAAGCTCACCAGCACGGTTTTCGAATCAGCTCTTGGAGATATCGCTTCTTCGGTTGACCAGCTGAACACGAAGATTGAGGAGATCAAAGGCTACATGAAGTCCAAGGCCAAGTGAGTCTTGATTCAAGTCTGTGTGAGATATCCACAGAAAATTTCTCAAGGGCCTGAATACAAATGTTTGAGTATGTGTGTGAAAACCACATAAATTTTGTGTATCTGGCCGTCAACGGTGAGTCAAATGCGATGGGGAAAACAGTGCAAATGCGTGACAGTTTTTCTGTATATGCTTTGAAAACAAGTTCTTGTCAGAGAAACACTCTGTGAAACATGTGTGTTCATGCTTTTTTTACAATTAAATTGGGACCCAAGGTGTGGTGGCATTTACAGTTGTTTAGTTTTGTATATAGTTTGCCTGGTTCTAGTGTTTGAAAAGAACTTTGAGATAACCATGTGGGAAAACGTTGTGTCAGACTTTGAGAGAACTTTGAGGGATCTTTGAAAGAACCCTGAGAGAACCTTGAGAGGAAACCCCGAGAGAACTCTGAGAGAACTTTGATAGAACATTGTGACAGGACTTGGACGGACTACTTTGATAGAACATTGTGACAGGACTTGGACGGACTCTCTCTCTCTCTTTCTCTCTTTCTCTCTTTCTCTCTTTCTCTTACACATTTCTGACTGATGTCTTCTCATGCAACAAATTTCATGTACACAAATTACTTTGATGCCCTCTGTGCAGTCGTACTGTCTAACCGTGAGCGAGTGAGAGTAAGATTTGGAGTGAGAGTGGGTTACTTTGAGAGAGGAAAGAGATGGTTTACGGGTATCACATTGTGTGACGAATCTTGTCTAAAACCTTCCATTTTTAAACATCCAGATGCTGAAACAAAAGAACACAGTATCAGAATAGTGAATTATGATCCTGGAAATCGATTATCGAAAGGCTTTTTCAAACATGTTCAAACAGTTCTAACACATGTATACTGTGCCATTGGTGACGTAGCATTTTCCTCATATCAATTTCAAACCCTTTCGTGTAGTTGTGGACTGTCACTTGAACCTGCGGCCATGGAGAGCTTCCAGCTGAAGAACCTGACCCCTGCGCAGCTGTTTCAGCTGTTGTTCCTCACCGTGCTGGAGCTGGCAGAGCGCTTCCAGATCAACCTGAGGGGGCGGCCGCGTGTTTTCATGCGGGAAGAACCTGATGAGGAAAACCCACCAGAAGCTGTCCAGCCACCACCGGTGCCAGCTCATGGGCCAGTACGTGCTCGCAGATGCCAGAGTGCCTGCCGCTTCTGCGTGCAAGGCTGCGACCGAACGAAGCCCTACCACAAGCATCATGCTTGCCAAGGACATGCCCACCTGAGGTTTTGAACTTTGAACAAGGTTCCACAGCAGTACAATAGATTATACAGTATTTAGCAATTCATGCCAAGTTCCAACCTTGAACCTTACAGATCTTCAGGGAATTGTGGAGCGCAGAGAAGAAAAAAGGCGGTCGCATCCTAGAGAAAGTCGAGAAGTTTTGGGTTGAAGTTGGTTCACTGTGAGAGAACTTTGAGAGAGGTTGTCGTGTTGTGACCTGGTTTTTTTTGAGAGAGGTTGTCGTGTTGTGACCTGGTTTTACTTTGAGAGAACTTTGAGAGATACTATATCGTGTTGTGACCTGGTTTTGCTTTGAGAGAACTTTGAGAGAGGTTGTCGTGTTGTGACCTGGTTTTACTTTGAGAGAACTTTGAGAGAGGTTGGACTTGTGTAGAAGGAAAATGTCCGAAAGTTCTAGGTTTGAAGGCTGTCAAGATGGTTGCACGCTGACTCTCAAAGTGAACATCAACAACACTCTCATGGTTAGGACACACTCTCATGGTCGCCAAAAAAAAACAGGAACAAAATGTGATATCCACTTTCTCGACCCCGTATGCAATGTTTTATTTTCAGATCAGAAGAACAAATAAATATGTCGTA
>CAMXCT020004824.1:405526-489688 GCA_947184155.2 Cladocopium goreaui | reverse complement strand
AACTCCTCTCATCTCACAAGTCACAGAACTCGTCTCACACCACTCCACTCATCTCACAACTCACACAACTCGTCTCATCTCACAAGTCACACAACTCATCTCACACAAGTCATCTCTCACAACTCATCTTACACAACTCAACTTACTCAAGAGCTGCTTTCGTGTGCCATTTGGTGGAGCTGCTTTCGTGTTCTCTCACTGAAGTTCACCCAAGTTCTTTCACACAACTTATCTCACAACTCACACAACTCATCTCACACAACTCCACTCATCTCACAACTCACAGAACTCCTCTCACACCACTCCGCTCATCTTACAACTCACACAACTCCTCTCATCTCACAAGTCACACAACTCATCTCACACAACTCATCTCTCACAACTCATCTTACACAACTCAACTCACTCAAGAGCTGCTTTCGTGTGCCATGTGGTGGAGCTGCTTTCGTGTACTCTCACTGAAGTTCACCCAAGTTCTTTCACACAACTCATCTCACAACTCACAGAACTCATCCCAGACAACTCCTCTCATCTCACAAGTCACAGAACTCGTCTCACACCACTCCACTCATCTCACAACTCACACAACTCGTCTCATCTCACAAGTCACACAACTCATCTCACACAAGTCATCTCTCACAACTCATCTTACACAACTCAACTTACTCAAGAGCTGCTTTCGTGTGCCATTTGGTGGAGCTGCTTTCGTGTTCTCTCACTGAAGTTCACCCAAGTTCTTTCACACAACTTATCTCACAACTCACACAACTCATCTCACACAACTCCACTCATCTCACAACTCACAGAACTCATCGCACACCACTCCGCTCATCTTACAACTCACACAACTCCTCTCATCTCACAAGTCACACAACTCATCTTACACAACTACCTTCACATTGCAACGTTATCATCCCAGACCACCCCACCCCAACCCACCCACCCCCCCCCACCCCCAACCCCCAAGGGGAACTGCTCATGAAGAGCAGTTGCGTGGTGTGTAAGTGCTTTCTACAAGCAGAAAGATGATGAGGTTGCCAGACGTGCGTTGTGACGCCTTAGGAACATGAACCTTAGTAACTCACCCCACCCCACCAGGTTCAACTGTCATGAACGAGCGCAAGTGCCTGTTCTCTTGCTCTACTGGGCAGAAGATGATGAGGTTGCTGTTGCCTGTGTGCTGGCATAGACACATGAAACGTTATCATCCCACCCCCCCCACCCTCCCCACCCCACCCCAGTGGAACATGAAAGAGAGAGGTTTATCTTGCCCGAAATGGCTAGTTCCCAGCATCAATGTGCGCGGATGACCGCTCTTTGTGCGCGGATGACGCGGTTTCGCTGTGCGCGGATGACTCGTTTGCAATGTGCGCAGATGACTCGCTTTCAATGTGCGCAGATGACGCGTTGACCCAAGTATCCCATTGTTACCGTTGAATTCCATGTGATATTCCCATTGCATCCCTAATTGGTCATGGTTCAACCTTTCTTTTCAGAGGCTTGTTGGTGTCACTGGAGGGAACAAATTATTACGATTTGTAGGATGAAACTTCGGCGCATGGCGGCTCCAAAGGTGTTGTGCTTGGATGAACCGACCAACTTTCTGGACTTTGAAACCGCCCCCTGGCAGTTGCTGGTGATCTGGCGCTGGGAACAAAGCTTGGTTGATGTGACTGCTTTTGGTTCATGGTTCAGGTGAAAGTGTAGTTGGTTATTGTTGACGGATCATTAATGATAGTGTTTTGTGTCTTTTGATGGGTTAGTGTATGCCTATAGATAGACAGATGTTAGAGTGTCTAGCGGGAAATAAATGCATTGTGTTGTAATCCCAAATCTGTCCTCGGTCGGAATTCAAAACGTTCATGCTTTATTTGTTTCATTCCTGAATATATACACGGTGGGAACTCAGTGGAGCTGGCGAATACTCACCCCCAGTATCATGCAACAGTGCAGGTTGTTCGGATATCACTCACGCAGCATAACTCAATTGTGCTGACCATTTCCCTTTTAAAACGCATATCATGTGTGTTATACGATTCTACTTCCAAAACAGAAATGTGAACCTTCATCCCAACACTGGAGGCGTCCAATTCAACGGCCGTGAGCAGAGATTCGGATGATTTTGGTAGACCATGGCATGTTCGGGGCCATCTGACTCATGTTAACTGGTACATGTTCTTGGTGAAATCTATGGTCCTCCATTCTCAATTCTCAATTTGTGGAAGGTCAAACTCCATTCATTTTTGTTTGCCGGCCAAAAGGACATCATTGCTCCCGATCAGATTCCCAAATTGCAAATGAAATCTCAAGGTAGCCTCTTCGGTCGATTGTTTCAGGTGGACGCTCTGGGCCGTGCGCTCCGACTCTTCCGCGGAAGTGTGGTGATTGTGAGCCACAACGAGGAAAACGGCAGGGTAGTTGGATAACTTAAAATGTTTTCTAACTCTGATAGCTGGGATTTTTGGGGACATAACTGTATAAACTAACATATAACTGGATCACATGTGGATGAATCATAGTGACTTTACGTCGTGGCGTCACTTGAATGATAGTTAATAAGGGCAATCGTCCCCAAATAGCCTTATTTGAAATATGGAAATTTATCCCTGCTATAATCACATCACCCCAATATCTCATATTGTATGAACATCCCCCGAAACCATGTCGGCTGTAGGGGAGAAATGGGATGCACGGTGGTAAACCCCTGTCATAAGTTGGTTTTATCATCCCCATTAAGTATAGACATAGAATTTATAAACCCTAGTTGTTGGAGCTAGAAACTCACCTAGCCTTAGCTAACGAACTGGGGCACCATCTGGTTGTCAATGGGCTTCTTTATTTTCTGGTACAGACATATATTTAAGCATTTTCTCAAACGGCACACCATTGATCAGTGAACCTCCGGGATTGGCCTGAATTGCATTGTAAATATCCTTTGACTATTTGACGTGGTTTTGGAAAAACGCAATTTTCATAGGTAAATCATGATGAATCACCTTATAAATGGCTAATTGGCAGTAGCTATGTTAAATAGCCAGAGGGTAAACAGCTTGACAAGAGTTCTTTTTGTTGGGGGGGTCACCTGGAATTATCTATGGGGTCCTCCAAAAGATTCCGAAAGTATCTCCAAAATATGTGTGATGACGTTTCTTCCACAATTTCCAGGTTGCCAACTATTCTATCTGAGGCTTGCCTGAAGCTATGCACCAATGTGGACCAACCATGCAACTGCCCTCCAGCTAATTCAATGGGGTATAGCCATTAAACACCTTCCAGAAACCATGGCTTAGTACGGTATTTACACACATTTGCGACCACAGTATGGGGGTGTTTAACCTTAAGGGGATGGGGTTATATAGACGTTTTAGTCAGTCATGTTCAACATCCGTATGTAATACCAAAATATCCCATGCAGACAAAAATATGGTTAGGGGTCAGAACCCTGGTACCTAAGTACGTCTAGGTACCCTAATTAGCTGGCTATTGGAGCTTTATTTCCCAAAATATGATGATAATAGGCTTTGGCCCACCCCCAGATTTATTCTTGTCGGTCATATCTAACATGTTTTTCCATCACGCTGGATGAACGAAGACGATAAGAAGCGACATTGTCCGTCATGATGAGGAGGGAGAACCTCAAAAATGATCCGATTGCTCGAGGTTGGTGAACCAATGGCAATTGTCGTTGTATTTGTCCACCGAAGATGGAATGTGGTAGAAATTCAACTAAAATGGTAATTTGGTAAAATACACTGATTTGTTTTGAGGCTTGGTATAATTCAGGCAGCTAAATGGTTGAACAGAGTAGTCTCATTTCAGCATAAACGTGAAAGACATGCTCTGTTTAGAGGTGGTCAACTTCGTGAGCTCTTGGTGCAACAACAAGTTGCATCCAAGACATTCAGAAGCGAGATTACCTCGACTTGTTAGGTTGATGACCTTTTTTAGCCGTTTCTGCGGATGAATAGACATCAAATCCCGGTTGAACATCATGTTTTCAATGGGCTATGCAAGGCTTTGCAGCATCTGCACGCATATCCCTGACTTGGATGCTGGACAAATCTGCACAGCTTTGGCCCTTAACAGTTATACATTGGGATTGCACAGCCCGAGAGTTTGTTAAGAATCCGAAAGCTTGAGGCCCAGGGTCCTTCCAATTCTTTTTTTTAATGTAGGCACATTTCCACCACAATAGGCCGAGGGCCCCTCACATTTTTAGAGCATTCTTAGACATTCTTAGTTGTGTATTTTTTGTATATATATATATATTTTTGTATCTCTCTCTCTCTCTCTGCGCGCAATTTAGAGCGAGGTCAAACGAGGGAACGAGATGGAGTTAGCAGACTTAAATAACAAGGGGAATACGAAAAAAAATGAGAGCCTGTTTTTTTTTGCAAAGCCGGGCTTGTCTGATGGGTTGGTCTGCGACAGAGAAAGAAGAACTGCAACATCTCATTTCTGAGTCTCACAAGGGCAGTGCCCAAAAAAAAACGATTTTTCGGATCGCGAAAAATTGCGCGTTCGCAGCCACAACCCAGGCCAAACCCCAGCCCCTGGCAGCCAGCCCAGAGAGAGAATAAGAAGGCAAAACTCTCAGACGCAAGGGCCGTGTGGCTCAGTGGTTAGCACGTCGGCCTTCAGATTCGAAGATTGCAAGCTCGAAGCCCGAGTTCCCAGAAGCTTTAGTTTCATGAAGCTATTGGAGTAAAAAAACGTTTCAGGTTCCCAAGTATTGATTTGAGTGGACTGGAAGCAGTGCAAGAATGTGCGGAAAAAAAGCATTTTTTCAGATCCTGATTTTTTCTCCAAAGCCCGATTTCATCCCACGAGGGGATCATTCCACAAACAGGGAACCGCAAAGGAGAATTGCAACCTTTCAGTTCCCATCCCACAATACACACAAAACCTCAGGTATACATAGTACTTGAAGAATTTGGCAATCCTATCCCATATGCCCTCAAATTCTTAAAGTACAGTGTGCCTGGTATAGCTGACAATATTTAGCGCGCATTGGATCCGATCCCCTCGAATTCTTATACAGTGCGTTCTTATACAATACTCAAGCTGTAACTCCTGCAACTAGCTGGTTATATATATAGCTAGTTGTAAGCATTAAGTGTTTTACAAGGGCTATAATTTGCAGGAACCACAAAAATAAAATGTATTCGGGACAAACACATAAAAAGTTTTTCTGCTGATGTGTTCCTGGACAAACACTCTCTGTGGAGGACTTTCTGGCTTCGATCTGTGAAGAGGTCTGGAGTGTCCAAGACCAACAGGCCGCGAAGTCGCGAAGCTGCGATGAGGTTATTGTGAACATTGGGTAATGTGGGAAGCCCAATGCCATAAACCTACCATTTGGGGATTCTTTTCACCACCCATTTATAGTGATTTTGGGGATGGTTTACCATGGGGGATCCACATTACACCAAGCTCTTGGAATGTAAAAAGATCATGGTTGCAATTGGATTGTTGGTTCGCTGGGTTTGCCTTAATGATCATTGTCATGTGTATTTTTTCCCCAATCGTCGGTGAGGGTCTCTAGATTTTTAAAGAGGTGTGACGTGTGCCTCACTCCTCCTTCCTCCTTCTTTTCCGCCTCCTCTCTGCATCCTCATTCTGCCAGCTCGTCGTGACTGTAGGCGGCGCCGGCGAATGGGCTTGAGTCATATCGCACGCTCTGGATGCGGCTGGGCACACCTGGGCCCGAGCCATATCGCCAGCTCTGGGTGCAGCTTGGCACGCCTGGACAAGAACACTATCGCGAACTCTCAAGCCAACTCGGCAAGAATCGGCCCGAAACCTAATTACCCCGAGCTCCGGATGCAGCTGGGGACGCTTAGGCCCGAACATAGAAGTCAGAAAAGACCGCCAGATAGAATGTCAGAACATATGTCGGATAGAATGCCAGAAAGAAGGTCAAAAAGAACGTCAGAATAGATACCAGACACATGTCAGAACAGGTGCCCGGAATAGAATGCCAGAATGAATGTCAGAATAGAGGCCAGAAAGAATGTCAGAATAGATGCCAGAAAGTATGTCAGATAGAATGTCAGAATAGAGGCCAGAAAGAATGCCAGAACAGGTGTCAGGTAGAATGCCAGAAAGAATGTCAGAATAGGTGCCAGGTAGAAAGGTAGAATGCCAGAAAGAATGTCCGAATAGATGCCAGGGAAATGTCAGACTAATTATATTCTATATATATATATATATGCCACTTTTCCTGTCAGATAATATGACAAAAATTATGTTAGAATGGTGTGTCAGGGTGGGGATCACTTGAAGTAAGGGAATTTTCTTTTTCCCGATCGTTTGATTGTTTGAGTAGGGGTTCACATCCGGTGAACAACGAATGGACAATGGTGGCATACAATATATGAGCATATGATATGCTACCAAGCCCGCCCCTCTATGATTGGAACCATTTTCTTACCGTGGTCCATGTCTCTTTTCAGTGGCATCTCCATGATGGTTGCCATACTTTTCTTGAGAGCATCATTATTTTTTGGTGGGTCAAACATATCCTCGACAAACCGCAGGTCCTTGCCGTAAAAGCTGAGACGCACAGCCTGTGAGAGAAAAAGCGGGCAAGGGTGGAATTGATGAAGTGGAAAGGCCTTGGAAGGGCCTTAAAAGCTAGTTGCTCTGCCACCACGAATGGGGAATCGATGGTCGATTTCTGAGATGTATAAGTTGATCTATACTTAGGTGAACAATTGGATTTGTAACTACTTGTACTTGGTTGGGTACCACGTTTTTTCTAGCATTTTCTGCTGCCAGGGTTCTTTGCCTGGTGGCTTCCCCGTGGCTCCCAGGTCGCTTTTCAAAAATGCTCAAAAATCGGGCCGGTGGGGCTGTCCCATGCCCCACGAAATCGATATCACCCATTGGCAAAGCATCTCCAAATCATTGCACTTCCCCCTCCTGCAAACTAGTTCACATAGATGTGGCAAAGCCACCATGAACTATATAAATTTATATATTATAGATAATTTCCCTGAAAGGGAAACCATGGGTTGTCCACATCCATGTTAGTTTGCCCTCGGGTATGTGGTAAACCTTGACCATATATATATAAATATATATATAGGTGTATATATATACATATGCATATTGTTTTCAATGTATCTAAGATGGTGCATCATGTTTTATAGTTATAGTTGTATATTTATATACATACATATATTCATGTATATTATATATTGTTTATTTTTATTTAGATATGTTTAAATAAATATATATATATACATATGTATCATATATATTTATGTATTTCTATTCCCGCTACATTGCCATAAATTTGGGTTTACCAGGTTTATCCTAAACAATTGGACAAACCCCAAATTGTCAAGGGTCCGCAGTCGCTTCAGGGCACGCCCCGGGTTTTCGAAGTCAGACAGCGTCGTCCAGCCATGTCCCAAGACGAGATTCGGCTGGGTGTTTTTTTCTCACAGCTTCCGCTTGAAAAGGTTGGATCCATGAACCTCCATGTTTTTCAAAGCCAATGCCCACATCTGAATCCACCCGATATTGAATCAGAAAAAATAGAAAGCACGGCTATAGTCCGGTATACGTCCAAGTTCTCAGCTCGGTTGAAGATGAACAGAGACCATTTTTGCGCCGATGACTTGGGTTTCTGGTACCCAATTTTGTGGTCCTTAACGCTGGGCCCTTCACGGAAGATTTGGAATGAATAGAAGCAGATATAATAATAGAAACATAATAGAAACATATGGTGATTTCCAAAGTCATAGGGGTACCTTCAAATCGTTCAAGTCATTAGACCATACTAGACCATTTTAATATTGAAACCTATGGTATCTCGGGGATCTCCCATCCAAAAAAAAACGCAAAGAGACCAAAGACTCAAATCTTACGTTTGGGGTGGAGCATGCCAAGCTTGCACTTCTAGATCAGCTATGATCTTTTCCCACTGCTTGATGAATCGGGGGATTATTTCCTAATTGCAACCAAAAGGTCAATGATATGATCATATTGTGTCCGCATTTTCACTCACTATATGATTTTGTATGTTGTCTTTGTCTTCCAATATTATAAAAACAATATTGCACATATAAGTGGTATACCAAACCGTCCCCTCAAGGACATCATTGTTCTAAAAGGACAATGTTGATATCGCTGGAGTTATCCCCCACTACAGTGCAATGCGAAGGTTTTTACAAGCCCCTTGCCCAATAAAATGCCACAAGAATATTGTATGAAAACAGAAACCGACCAGAAATCAGCCATAAAACCAAACGTTGGTTCTATAAATCCCCAGTCCCCACATGGTACCTGCTTCATGGCAACACCAGCTCTGACCCCGGCGCCTTCAGCGCACCGAAGTTTACCTCATGTCACCATGGCCTACGCTGCTGCGGGCGGTTCAGCTGCCACATCTTCCGCTGCGCCGCTGGCGCCAGGCACCATAAATTCATCGATTTCCCGCGGGCGCGTGGTGATTTCGAGGTATATTGTCAAGGTGCTGTACCTGCTGTAGTAGATCTAGTGTCTAGGATTGTAGTGGATATAGTGTGTATGATTAAATTCAAATAGAATCGTGTCATGTTACCATATCATTTTTAAATCTATATATATATATGTAAAACATTTCTTTTACACAATTTATGATGAATTTCTAACATAGTTAGACACCTCTTTATTTTAAATTTGTGAGATCTGAAATTCCATTAATTTCCGTTGCTTTGGCTCAAGAAAATTCAAATCAAACAATTGATCCTTTGTTCGTTCATATTCTCAATTTCTTTTCGGATTTGCCATGCGTGATAATGGCGACGATGCTTTTGGTGAGCCCCTTCCTCGTACAGATCGACCTGTTCATGTTTCAAGTTCTGTGGCTTCTTCTTCGTCGTTACCTACAACTTCTAGCTTTCCTTTGAGTACTCATGTCTTTGCCTATTGGTTCTTCATCGTCTTCTACGACTCCATTGGATCTTTTCATTCAATCAGTCCAACGTGCTCTTGATTCTGGACTTTCAAAGGAGACTCTGATCGCTAACATTCATTTGATCTCGGATGAACGCTCTGTTGCTCCTCAACCCTCAAACAATGACGATTTCTTTTCACAATAAATCTCTGTTTGATCATTTGATCTGTCGATTGACTTATCTAAACAGAGATTTTTAGCAGAGACACCGAGACCTTCCTCTTCCCTTCTCGATCGATTGATCTTGTCAATTGACTATTCTTGGGAATCTTGAGGAACATTGCTTTCGATGAAGAAAAATGTCCTTTCTCCAAAATGTTCATCTTCAACACTTCGCCCATTTGACTTCGCCAATTCCATTTAATCATTTAATTGCATTCACTTGAATTTTCATGATGCACATGTGATCCGCTGCCACTATTGATTCCTCTGGTTCAACCGCAGCCCCTTTTCCGCATTGGGAGTTCTCATCTTAATTATTACCTTTTGGCACTTCTTCGCTGTCTTGATGTACACACATGTACAATACTGGATTCATTTTTCCTTCCTGAATCTTCTTCCTGTATTCCAATTTCATTCACTCAATTCTCGTTCCATCTTATTCAGGTTCATGTCAGCGGCTCTTCGTGCCTCTGCAGCGACCTTCTTCAAGGACCTCCTTTCTGCAATTGCAGCTTCAATTGAAGGTTTGATTCTTGTTTTCACATTCATTGACAGCATTTGATCGATTGATCCTGATGCACACTTGACCATTTGAGCTCTTATCAGTTCAATTTTTAATGACAAGCCTTTGTGGCTCAATTTACCCAATCTCGATTGGCGATCGTTTCTGATCTTCATATCATTGGCCATTTAGTGCCTTTGCCTTCGCAAATGCGAGACTGTCATTTTATTTTCTTCAATTTCTGACAATTCATTGGCTTGTGGCATTTGCCTTTCGTTGGACGCTTTCTTCAATTTATTTCGGTGGATCGGATTGACTTGATTAGTTTTGGTGACTTCTTCGACCTTGTGATCATCAAGAAGCTGGAGCTGGGCACTACGTGGGATGGCGTCATCGATCCCGGCACCATCCACACCACCGAATCCACCTGGATTTTCTCGTTTGTGTCGCATGTCATTACAGCAGCGACGTGGACAGATCTGGTCTTGGTTCACAACGATGTCTGGGTACATCAACTTGGAGGCATTCCCACAACATCTGAAGGACTTATGGTCCGAAGCGACCACCAACACCCCAATTCCGACATGGCTGGAATCGGGAGGAAATCCAAGGAGCTCTTGCCAGAAGATCTACTGCCTTTTACAGTCTTTGGACTTCAAGGTTCGATTCTCCATCAATCAGATCCAGGAGAGCATGGCCTGGATGCGCAGCCAACTCTTTTCATTGTCGCAAGAACCTTGCAGACAAAATGAGTGCCTCAAGTGGGATTGGTGCGCATATATATTACAAAAAGAATTGCTACCATTTGGGGTGTGAACATAGCGTAGAACAATCAGATTTCTTTGAAATTTCAAGATCAAACCCTGCATGTTTTTCAGACCCTGCATTGGCAGAGGCATTTCTTGAGGCAGGGGCAATAATTCGACAACCCTAGGAGGATCGAGGTATAGAACTGTCCGCACCTTGGGGCAGCGCAGGGCCGGGCGAGACACAGTCGGGTTTGAGACATGTTCATCACTAAAATTTCATGGGACATACGGTGGTGGCATTTTCATGTTGTTCAAGTGGGTTCCAAGCGTCATTGCCCCGGGCTGTGGTGCACAGCTATGGTCAATCTAATCCACGTATTCACAATGTGGCTCAGGTATTTCAAAGTACCCTCCCAATCTTGGCAGTGATATAGATTGAGTACAGGAACACTGCTCAGTTCAAAGTCTCAAGTCAAACATGTATTGCCAGGCGAAGTCGTCACTTGTTCTGATTCACTTGGTTGTCATGAGCAGACCCCATGCATACCACAGACATTTCACCTCAAGCATAGGGGGCACATCTGGCATGGCATGATGCACGAGAGAAGCATTTGCACTCTTGCCCTGCGTCACTTTGAGATTTATGAGATATGATACTTGAATCAGTCTCATCCATGTGTTGAACATGCTTGAATCTTTACTCCTATGGATTCTTGTAGCTTTCTCACCAGTCCTTGCGATGATAGTCCGTCATGGCATTGAAACCAAGAGGGGGACCGAACAGATCAAGGAGTCTTTTTTGCTGCAAGTCCATTGGGCTTTGGTGACGGTTCCGGCGTGCCAGCAGCCATGTCTGATTCAGAATGCCCAGTGCTTCCATGTAAAATGTGCAGTTCATTCCCGCATGCTCAGTGCAGCATTCAGTTGTTCCACCTTCGCAGAACCCGGGCCCAATGGTTGTGCCGTTCTAGCCAGGTCTTTCGCCGTGTGTGGGAGGTTCTGGATGCCATGCCGGAGGCAAGTGCACCTAGTTCTCAAGGGGGCGTGCCCAGCTTGGTCCGAGCTCGCAGCTTGCCAGGAATCAGATGATGGCGTTATGAAGGAGAAAATGGAGAAGGAGTCTCATAGGAGTCCCCTTCAATCATGTTGAACATAGCCATGTATGTGCTGCTGCCAGGACCGACGTGAAAAGAAGCGGAAGCGTGCGGGGCCAAAGTGTTGGACTTGCACATTGCATAACCGAAGTGTTGTGCATTTTGCATAAGATGCATAAGGCATTGAAGCACAACAGGATGATGTTAAAAAAGTTGCCCGCATTCAGGCCTGACTGCCACTGGGAATATGTTTGCGTCAGATGTCGTTGATGCCTGTTGATGCCATGTTGTTACGTGCTGTGTGCAGATTGCCCAGCAGACTGAAGATGCGAGAGTCGAGGGTTTGAAGGCTTCGGGGCCACGTGACTGATAACTGCTCTGTCATGCTGTGTCGTGTCGGGATTGTGGCCCGATTCGTTGAGGAGCAGTTTCACAAGGCCAGGAGCATAGAGCCAGAAGGCTGCAAGCAGAGTTACAGTCGACTTGATCCAGCATGCCCGGCAGCAACCCTTCAAGCATGGATCAGACATGCCTAGAGTCCAGAGGCATGAGCTTGATGATGCTTGATGTTTGGCAGGCTTCTCCAGACATGGCAAATTCCAGGCCGGCAGCTCACTGCTGCAAACTTCACATGTTTTTGAAATTTTCTGAGCCTTTTGATCTGAACCTCGTTGATCCGCTGCCTGCGGGCCCTGCTTGACATTGTGCTATTTTTCAGCGTTGACGCGGGTTGGCCGTGCAGGACCCTCCTTTTTGCGCAGTGGCATTCGCTTCAGGACCAGGCAGGACACATCATTGCACCATATTATACCAACCTGTGCTAGGGAACGTTGCATGTGGGCTACTTGCGTTTGTGCCCACGGCACTTCTTCAAACATGCAGGCTGCGCGAAGGGTTGTGCTCCTCCGCCGATGCCGCGGCAAGCAAAGGTGGGTGAGATTCGTGCCACACGCCTTCCCGATTCTGTGATGCCAGCATCCCGTATTATCCCGTGAGAGGCCTCCGTACAATTTGCGAACCCTGCCAGTTGGGCCTCCCAGTTCTTGCCAAAGCCGTGAGATGTTGTCAAACGACGAGTGGGTTGGGGACCCTTTTGCCCTGGAGAAGGCGCGAGGCTGATGCTGACAAAGAAGCCTGATCCTGAGTGCATCACATATTGTTCATCTTGTTTGTGCAACAGTTGCGCTTCTTTTCTGCGAAAGCGTTGCGGGACCAACTGACCAACATGTGAAACCGACAGCCCCGGAAGCTTGTGCATTTGCACCTGCGCCTGCAAGGCCAAAATCGCCTATGCGGGGAGCCTTGGGCATGCAAATGCATGCAACATACTTATGCCAAGTCCTTTTTACAGGCCTGACGCAGCCCTGGATCTTCAATTATATAGCACTTTTTTCTTCAAATAGCATTCTTTGTCTGGATTTCCGCTCATTTTGATGTTCATGCCAACTTGACAAAAACGCATATTGCACTACTGCCAGACAGATATTTCATCCGCTATTTCCCGGAGGAATTTTCCCTCAGAATTTTGACTTCGCAGCTTTAAAACTGGAAAAAGGCCAAAACAGACAAAGGCCCAAATAACAGAAATCTCTTATATAATGATAAGCATTTATTCGTGCTAATTCGGCGATCCAGGTTACGTTTGGCACAGCGGTAGCTAGAAACCGGTTCCACGGAAAGCACCCACAAACTGTTTTCCGCAACTGTGGAACGAAACGATTCAAATGTACTTAATTACGGTAAAGGGGCACGAGCCCCCAAACAATGACGTAACATGATTTCCAGCTGGGGTTGAGGACTCATGTTGCGAACATTTTGTGTAAAATCCGGGGGCTGCCATGGCTGAAATACATCATACAAGTGCCTATGCGGGACGGAGGGCATGACCCCCTCATGCCAGGTGTGACAGGTCTGTGAAAGGAAGTGATGCATGCCCATTGAAGTGAACCGATTTCCGGATGGTTGGCGTCCTTGTTCTTTGACAGATCAATGCATACAGATAATTGCAGATCGATCGTCGATAAGGTTGATATTTTTTATCTCAATTCTGGATTCCACATTGGACAAAGTCGAGAGCCAGATGCATCAATTGCTGTTCACCCCACTTCAGAAGAACATTAAGGCCAAGTCCAAGCCTCGACATGCAGGTTCTTCGACCACCCCAAGGTCATCAACCAACAAGAAACGACAGCAATTTCGACACAGAGTTGCAAAGAAGCTTCGATCTCGTCAGGACCAGCAACTTGAACAACTTACAGCCTTATTGAGAACATTTTCGACAGTTTTTCGGGACGGCACTGGGCCTTTCTGTGCTCCAGCATCCACGCCGCCTTTTCCGGCCAGTTTGAGCCAGTTGCCAACTTTTTCGTTCCTCATCCTACCACTTCTATCTACCTCTTTTCCTCTTCTCTCTCCTTTGAGGCTCTTGATCAACTCATCAACGATTTCAACTTCGTCAATTGTTTGCTTCGAGAACTTATCTCGTTTCACCACTTCAAGGGACTGTCAACTCCTGAACTGTTAACTTCGGTTCTGTTTGCTGCTGCTGATTTCCTTTCTGTGTTATTACTCGTGAAATTCATAAAAGTCCCTGTTCTTGGTATGTTGCCGAACTTGGAGGAAAATCACAACAATTTTTCTCCCGCTCTGAGTCTGATCACAGAACTTGATCTTTCCTCAGACAACTCCAATGATTTTGACGCACATCTTGAACGCCAACACGAACTCGAACAAGTTGAGCAAAACACTCAAGATTGTGAAGCGTTCAACGTTTTCATTTCTGGGTCTGGACATATGGTCACTTCTGGGATGAGCTTGATGGCCCCCCATAAAGGTGGATGGAATAAGATACTTTTGTCTGTTTATGTGATCCACAATAGCAAAAAAAAATCTTGTCTGAACTGAACATTTATCAACATTGGTTTCTCATTATTCTTTCATTCAATTGTTCGAAACGTTCCATCCATCAATGGTGAGAAGGTGAAATCATTTGACCAATTGTAGATTCATTCAATTTGAATTTGACATACGACGGACTCTCCCATCGTGGTAAAAAATTGAGCCATGTCAGCGCCGTGAGTCCATGTGCTTTCAACGACATGCCAAATAATTTTACTTTGTTTGATTTGAATTTCTTGAGCCTCCCAAATTTAATATATATATAGTATGTATATAATCTTTTGTGTATATATCAATTAGTACATATTTCATTTGACATATATGTACTAGAACATATTTATTTTTAACACATGATTTTGACATTTAATTTATTATATATATATATATATTTGTTGTATGTATTTTTCGATATAATACATCTAATATAAATAGTATTTATCATATGTATATATATATATGTTAATGGTCTAATGAAATTTCATGTCTAATACATAATGTCTGATAAATTTGCGTTCTATTTTTTTATTTATATGTAGGGACATACTGGACAAAATATAAGCATAGTCATAAAATGTATCCCAATGGCTCCAGCTGTACTTGGAGCTTGTTTTTGGGTTGTAAACAGCTTCTGAGACGCTACTTGGAGCACTAGGGATAGGATTGAGATGGATTTAGTATGCTGTAGTGGGATATAGTGGGAACTACCTTTCGCTAATCAACCATGGTTTGCTGGAAAGTCTAGCATTTAAAGCTTTTAATTCATCTAAATATGCGTTGATTTGTGGAATCCATGGTTGGTTTGCTACAAATCAACCAATATATCAGCAAATCTACGTTTTCGCTCATCAACCATAAACATCTTTGTTTTCTCCCCAGCGTGCTGTCCGTGGAGGCCTCGCTCCGCTCCGCGTGCTGGAGCTCTTCGCGGGCATCGGCGGCATGCGCATGTCCCTGCAGCGCGCCGAGCTGCCGCACCAGGCCATGGGGGATGTATAAATTAGATCCATCAATCCATAAATAGAGATATGTATATATATATATATACAGTAGACATATGTAAATAATTGTGTTTTTTGAAAATTTTGAACTGATATAATATATATATATATTTGTTTCTTCATTTATTTACCTTATAGTTATAGAATGGGTTGGTGTAGTTAATGCTTAATATATGCAAAATTCAGTGTATATATATATATATATATGTTGGTTTTAAGGCCTCACAGTGGTGGCACTGGAATGATGGTTGCTAAGCGGAATCATTCCCAAATGGCCTTATTTCAGTTGTTTTTGTGTTTTTGTGGTTGCATTTATCCCAGGTACTATATATATATATATATATATATTAAATTTGTTTTCTAAAGCTTAAGCCTCAGGATTCGTTTTTGCAAAATTGAATAACTAACTATTTCAATTTGCGCTGGGAATTTCACATGGGATACATGGAGGGAAATCGTTTGAGATTAACGTGGAATATCATGTCGGATATTGGGAAACATGGTGGGGCATAATTTAGGGATTCCAGCGGTTTCCCCTTAGCAGTCAAAGGATTTCTGTGACGTCACCAAATACCACAACTGGAGGGTGGGATCCATGCCCAGATTGTCGCCGCCTTCGACGTCTCAGAGCTCTGCGAAAAGGTGCCGGCATGACATGACCCAAGAAACATGGCGGAAGATGCCGTTGTTTTTTCACGACCCGCATGTATTTGGGAAATCCTTAGAATATCTATGTATATATATATATATTTATTTAAATAATTATATATTTATATATATATATATACTTATATATATACATAGATATGTATATATATATATTTGAATATATGTATATATAATTGGGTGGCGTGTTAGCACTAATTGTCTGGGATGCACCAGTTCTATACAATAACAGTTTGCAAAGCCATGGAAGCCCGTGCAAGCATGGCATAGGACAGCCATATGAGTCTGTGTAAACCTGTTCGACTCCAAAAAATAGAGGGTTCAAAGCATGAGAAACATGCTGTTTCGTTGTTACCCCGGCAAATTTCAACAACCTGGATTAAGGGAATGTCTATTATAATGGAATGTAGTTTGTTGTTTTTTTTTATCACCCATGCACAAAGTCAAGTCAGAGAGAGCAGGAACTCCGCCGATCATGGTGGTGTCGCGTGGCTAGCTTTGCAATATTGGGTTGCCACACTAAGAAGCTTCAAGCCTGAACATGTTCCAAAAACAGCATGAATTTGGTAATGTTTAAATATCTTTGATGCATGATTGTGGTGTCAAGATTCAAGATGGAACTCCAAGCGAGCGAATCACACTTTGTCAAAGGTTTGTTGACGCAAGGTAGACCAGATAGCAACCATGAGCTTTGGGCAGCATCAGATATATAAGTAAGTTGGCCTAGGGTTTTTGTAGAGTGTGTAGATAGATAATGATAGATTTGCGTATAGATATATAGATATTTTCAACCACATATGTTGTAATTAGGCTGGCTGCGCGAAGAAAAAACCAACTGAAGTCAACTTTATGGGTCCCACTTTTTGGGGCTTTGGGAAAATGCTGATGGCAATGTGCCGAAAGAGGGGTACTTTCCAGTATAGGTATCAAACATCCACAATGTTTAGATCATTTCCGAAAAGGAGAAACCAGTTCGGACGATCCTTGGAATGCTGGGCACACTGCTAAGCGGCAGGCGTATCGTCACAACTTTGGAGGGGAAGAGTGGAAGAAGAAGACAATTGACCCTTGGATCAGTGGGGTTTTCGAGGAATTGGTGGTTGAAGGAATGGTGATTTGATACGTATCTTTTTTGTTCAATTCATGGTTGATGTACACTTCAATATGTACCGGAGCAACATTTCTTATCGGCAGATACATGGATTTCCTTGTGTCTTGGACAACATCCTCACGGTGAACGAAAACTCAGAAATGACCCTTCAGCAAAGGAATTAGTAGAGCCTCAACTGCTGTGACATTTTCCACTACCAGGCTCATCAACAAGAGGGTATTTAAATCCTGGGTATACTTGGTCATGAGGTTGCACCCTGACTGACGAACGAGGGAATTAGGCAGAATCCACAAAACGAAAACGAGAATGCGATCAATGAGTAGTTCCCAACCACAAGTGGGGATACTGTGGGAGCAAACATGTTGATGATGATTGTGATGATGACGACGACGATTAAGGCTGATGATCATGATAAGGATGACACAGATGATGACGATGATTATGTTGATTATGTATTTGATGGTGGTTATGATGATGATGGCTGATGATTGATGATTGGTGATTATGTTGATTATGTTGACTATGATGATGCTGCTGATTTGATGTTGATGATGATGATGGTGATGATGACGACAATTATGATAAGGCTGATGATCCTGATAAGGATGACACTTACCATGACGATTATTATGTTGACTTTGAATTTGGTGATGGTGATGATGATTATTATTATCAATATTATGTTGATTATGTTGACTATGATGGTAACGATGATGATTATTATGATAGTTATTATGATTATGATTTTGTTGGTTTTGATGATGATGATCATGATGATGATGATGATGAGGACGACGACGACGACGACGGTTGTGTGTATGGATGGTGAATTGGTAAACAGCGGAAAACAGAACCCATCCCAGATGGGCTGTGCTGACGAAGTGTTTGGCTTCCCGCTTTGTAAACCGGGTTGTCAGATCCCTTTGAACCGCTACACTTGCTTGAGCGCCGCGCATATCATACATGTTGAAAATTCGAACCGATCAAAATAAATATGAACATATATAGATAGAAACACTACACATCCTGAGATGTCCACATTCTGTGATACTGCTGAAGTTTATGTTTTTCACATAGATCTATTCAATTTGGTTGATGGTTTCAAAAAAAATGATCCCTGAGCATGGGATGATGATCCCAGTTTGTTTCGTTTGATTAGGATTCGATAGGTGGTTACGCACCACCAAGCAGATGATTGTCTCGGTTGATGGCCCCGCTGTGTACCTATTATATCCCACAGGAAAGCGTTGAAAACGGCCAACCAATTCCAATGATTCTAGTTCATGGCAAAAAATAGAAATAACGCGTTCAAGTGTGAAATCAGTACATTGTTGTTTGTGAATTTCTGATTTTTTCAATTTTTTTACCCATGTTTCAAGCCCAAAAACAGCCTCAGATCATGTCAGGGGAGCCCAGGAATGCTTGAAACCCCAGGAGCTGGACGTTGACGACCTCAGTGGCGGGTGGAGGTTGACCCTGCTTCGGTGGTGCCCCAAACCAGAGGAAAAATGATGAAAAATGTGGTCTTAATGAAAGTCAATGGGAGTTGATGGGATTAAAAAAGGTGGTGCCCCCTACTTAGCTAACTTTGGTTTTATTTATCATTAATTGATATAATTATGGTTTATGGTAACTAAATGCAACTATCATCATAGTTCATGGGGGTCGCAAATCAACTTGTACCTGGGGGGCACCCTGCAGGATGATGGTGATAGCATATGCGTCCCATGTCTCGGACAAGAAATGATTCAGTAATTTCATGACCTCAAAAAAAACTCACGTTTGTGACCAAAGTCGGGCATAATTTGTCCCATGATTTCCCGGTCTAGTGAAAATGGAGTTTGGCAAGGTACATGATGATATGTATATTATATTATTGATCACTATTTTACCTGCACACACTGGAAATCAGTTGACGATGGTAAAATAATCCCTTGAAGTCCCAGGTTTTGCTCTTGTTCGTTTGTTTATATTTACTGTATATATAGTTTGTTTGGGGACCCAGCTTGAAAAGCGGTTCTTTATCCCCCGTTTGAAGACGAATAGTCGTGTACCCCGTACAATGACACTGTTGATTCAGGCACGATAGTGGGAAGTCAGTTGAACGATTACTTGAACCGGATTTTGTTGAAGGATTCCATGCGTATCACCCAGATAAAATCCAGTTATACAGCTGAATCTCAGTTTCCAATTAGAATCACCGTAAACCCTTGCTAGAGTCCCAACTTAGCTCGCTATGGGGCACCACTGTGCAGGGCTATACTTTATGCTAGGTGAGATCATTATAGGTCCAAATAGACCAATACACTTGTTGGTTGGCCATTATAGGGGTCAGTAATCTGCTGGCAATGGTCATGCCCCCAATATTCAATACTAGATGGTAGGAGCAATGGTCACCCCAACACGAAGATACAAAATAGTAAATAGCACCTACCCCAGAACTATGACTAGAATTATTATAGCTTTAGATTTTAGTGTTTTTCAATATCTTCGTATGTGTTTGGAGAGTTTCAGGACCTTGGGTGCTGCCCATCTTAAGTTGTCTTTGTTGCGTATTGCTAGCTCACCTTGACATAGATATCATCACAAGCTGAATCCTTTGATTGTGGGCCCCAAATGAGCTATCTACGGGGCCCCACCTCGCAACGACCCCAGGAACATCGGGGGACATGGGGCCCCGATAACTTGGCCCCAATAAAAAACCAGGGTGAACCACTTCACAATAGTTGTTTCATCACCATAAGCCCAACAAGTTTCAGGGTCGCTCCAACTCATTATAGACAAATGATAGCCACAAGTGGGGTTCATTGGTCATGTCACATTATGATTATCCAATTTACCACCCTTGTACCTGGGGTGTTTGGAGCAACTGTTAAGCACTAAACAACTATAATCTATAATATTAAAATCACTCTAGTATACTCTAGTTATATCCAGGTATTTCATCACCATGAAAACAGTCAATTACAATGTTGTATGTAATCAGTATACAGAACCCCCGAACAGATGCAGAAGCTTTTGTTTATCACTATTTTAGGATTGTTTTCCAACTGTTTTACCCTTTTGGTGATTCTGAAAGTCGTAATATGTTAGTATACTCATCAAAATAGCCTGCAAGGTGCGTGCCCCCAGTTGCAAGTTGGTTTAGAATCCTCATTAACTATAGCTATATCATCCACCAACCCAACAGTCAACCAAGTTGTGAGGGTCAAACTATCACAAATCAGCTATGCATCGAGACCACCGAAATGGTTTCATCTATCAGCGATCATAAATCAGCTATAAATCCTATGGAAATCTGTAGTTTCTCTATATTTCTCTCAGTGAAAGCACCATTTTTCCGGTGATTTGGGGCCGGGGGCCATGACAAGGCCATGACAATGGTCGTTTCACCAAGGCGCTGGGGGCGGATGTCTGGCTCATGAGCCCGCCATGTCAGCCCTTCACGCGCGCGGGAAAGAGGTGCCGTAAGGGAAAATGGCGCGGGATTTTTCAGGAGATCTGTTACCAACTGGCTGATTTATGTTGTTTTTTTTCACCCTGGTTTGAGACCCAGTGAAACTTGACCATATTATGGCTTTCTTACGCTATATGTTCCCGGCTGCTATTTGATGATATTTGTTTTTTCATGACATTTAAGTTACTAACTAATGGTAGGAGTTATATATGTCATCCCATTTTTTCGGCCCTGGTTTAAGGCCATAACTGCAAGAGAATGTGGTCGGAAACAACCGAAAACGGTGAGTGAACCAGGACAAATGAAAAAGTAACAAACATGTAATATGCTGGTGTAAGGGGGATATGATCGAATTTATATATATAATGTGATAATCTAGATTAATTATGACCCAGAATGACAATCATTCTGATTGTTGCAACCAAAAAAAAGTACCGAAAAGTAAAATCAAAAGCCTAAAATGGTGACGAATTACTTTTCCATGTTATCAGGTGCTACAAGGTGGTGCCCGAGTGGTGCCCCTCCATTTATGTGTGCTGGTGTATTTTCCATCTACAGTAACATAGTCATACTGTAATCAGCCCAAGCCCAAGCTAAATTAGAGTGCTTTAAACCAACTTCGCTCACCAGGCGGCACCAGCCTGTACTGTCTTCACTTTGGTTAGAGGTAAACCATGTCGACTGGATTGTCGCACGGGCAGTTGACTGCAGCGAGCTTTGTCAAATCAACAGGGCTCTGTCCCTTCAATCCATTTTTTTTGGTTTTAATGCAAACGTTGAAACGTTGAGGGGTCGAAACGTTGAAACCTTGGGTACTACCTGAGGGTCTACAATAAGGGTCCCCGATACCATTTCGAATCACTTGGAAATGGAATTGCACTTACCCCTTGCCTGACATTCCCCCAAGTAAAGCTAATACCACTTGAAAGGTTGAAAGGAACTGGAGGTGTTTGTACAGTAATGAGACTTTTTCTGGCGTCAAAATCCGGTAACAAATCCAATCCAGGATATAAATCATCTTAAAACCAACGGTATATTTGATTTACAGCTAGGTTTATTCATGTTACAGCTAGTTATCATCTTACTCAACATTTTCTTGATGGAAAGGGCCCAAATGGGCCCAAGGTTTGATTTATCTGAAGCCATACTTGGTTCATCACGGTTCATCCCACTTCGTAGCTTAGTAACCAGCCTATTTCTAAGTGGATTTAGCCTACTTTAATCCACTCAGAGATCACCGTGGTATATCCTCACCGTGGGATGCTGACCGGATCGATTCAGCGCAGGAAAGACCATGAAGACGATCGGTGGGTGACCTTGGTACGGAGTAGCATGGCTAGCCATAAATTCCCCATGGGAAAATCATGGTACATTCATGGTGATTTGATGGTGATTTAATGGTGATTTACTGGTGATTTACTGGTGGTTTAATGGTGGTTTAATGGTGATTTACTGGACTATATAATGATATATCATGGTGTACCAGCTGGTTATGACTAACAGTTCGCCATGGAAAGATCCACCCATGTTTAATAGGTAAACCATCTATTTCTATGGGCCATCTATACCATGGCTATGTTAGTCATAACCAGAGGGTGCATTCATGGGAAAATGATAATGTTTCAATTATGGCCCTCGGGTCTTGATTTTTTTGATGGGATGAAAACTCCTCATAGTTCAGTTATGGCCATTAACAGATAGTAAAATGGTGGGACCTTTATGGGAAAATGATGGGAAAATGATGGGAAAACACATGAAAACACTATAAATGGGGATGAAACAACTCCTGTATCTAGTTGGTTACATATCCATGAAATAAACCAGTTGAACTGGCTTGAAGGCTGTAACTGGGGCAAAGTAGCAAAGCAGTAGGATCCACCATCCCCAATTTGGCCACAAACAGGTGGTATAAACCATCAAAATATGGATGGTTTATTATTGCTTCACTAACATTATACATAAACCCAACTGGAACTTTCAAGGTGTAAAGCAACACTTCAAGCCCCAATAGACTGGAAGGACTTCAGGTTTTACCAGGACGTTTGAGAATCCTGTGGGTGGTTGCGAAATCCTGCACCAGTTGGTAACTACTGGATAACACCTGTGAAAACTGGGATTGTAGGGTCAAATTATTGCAGGAATTTTGCAGGGTCTTAGAAAAATATAGAAAAATGAGTTTGTCTTAAAGTTAAGGGAAAACAAAAACTATGACGTCATATTCCATCCACTAAAAAGAGGCTCACTTTCCCACTAAAAGGAAAAAACTTGGTGGGTTACCCTCCGGTGTCATCACGGCTTGCTGCAAAATGTGGGGAGTTTCCCAGCCATAAACCTCCATGGTTGTAGGGGGATTCCAAGAAAAAAACACCAATTTATACTGGATGATTATCCCATGAAAACCTCCGTTTTTGTAGGGTTTTTTTGGGCGGTTCTCCAGATTGACCAAGGTCTCGAGGACTTCTCCATCTCATCGGGCTTCTGCCACTGCAGCTCGGATGTAGCTGCCAGCGTTGGCTGATTTCATGGGCAAATGGAGGTGTCCTAAAACTGGGTTACACCGTAAATCATCCAACGACATCAGAATGACCAACTCCCCGGTTAAACCAGGACGAGTCCTTCAGGAAGAATCCCATTTGCATCAGCCAAGATTTTAGGATTGCGAAGTCCTCCTAGGCTAGACTTCAGCTTGCCTCGCGGTCAGTAAGTGATTTGGACCGGTTTGGACCAATTCATGACCATCGTTTTTTTCACATGTGTATAATATAAGGTTTCCTGAAATGGCGGTATCGCCAAATCATCCAAGTCATTAGACCATGACTTATTATTGAAATCCATGGTGACTTCGTGATTTTGTTGGGGAATCTCCCATTTTAAGACAACCTCATCTGATTATAGGTCTATCTATCGTAAACAAAAGTTGACCATACTTGAAATATGTGTATATATATATATTATATAGAGTTATCTATATATATATATATATATATAACTATATACTGTATATCCTGGGAGCGTGCGGCTTCGGCAAGAGAGATATTGCCGGCGCAGGGGGTGTAGCTGCTATTCTTGGAGACGTTCACCTTGCAGAAATCCTGAAGTTTTGCCGAAGTTTTGCCAACTCGAAGGTCAAAGGGCCCCTTTAATTATGTTAAGTATGTGGAGATTCCCTCTGCTATTCTAAGCATGATGTTTATCAGTTTAGTTTTTTGTCATTTTATTATATCCTTTTTTTTGCATTGCTGTATTGTTTGTATTCTGTTTGTAGGTTCATCATGGTTGATTGGCATTGATTACCTCAACTAGGTAATGTTATAGTTCTAGCCCTCAAGCCAGTGATAGCTGGTTTATGTCCTTTTATATATATATAATCAATAATTATATAAGTTACAGGAGGTATTTCATCCCATTTAGGGCCCATTTATAAGGGCCAACCTCACCAAGTGCGTCGTTTTTTTGGCGGACGCGCCGCAGGATAGAGGTTCCGCCAGCTGCCATTTTGTTGGAAAATGTCGTTGGCTTCGTGGGCTTCGACGCGTTTGCTGGGAAGGGATTCGTGCCGTGTGGATGAATTTCTGGCAAATCTGCGCCACCAACCACGGTTTTTTGGAAGATTTTGGACGCATTTTTCAGTGGGTAGCTTAGTTTTAACTATACATAGGTCAACTGCTGAGTTTGTGGATGTTTGTGCTAGATATATCGAACTAGGTAGATGGGTTCATAAACCGACTTGCAAGTGGGGGACACTGTCTGACATGTGAGAAAACAGCTGGTCAAAAATGATCATGTTCCGTATTGAAGTGGCCAGAAATGGGGGCATATAGCCTGTGTTCAGACGCACCCATATGCTCACTTCACAAGGACCTCCATAAACCCAATCCTTTATCTTCATCCTCATCCCCATCCTCATTCATTTTGGGAATCTCTGTTCCTACATCCTGCAGTGCCCAGATGATTGGGCTGAAAAGATGAGTCACGACTCTTGAAGTGGGTTTCTGCGGACTCCTTGTACACTTTTTCTCATACCTAGCACCAAAATATATAGAACAGATTGAAAGCCTACAGAAGACATCCTCAAAAGACTGATCTATGTCAAGGAGTCATCTGGACACATTATAACGACCTCACTGCAACCTCACTGGAATCATGATTAATGAGAGGAATCATCCCAAAATGGATCAAAATGGCCTTATTTCAGGTTAGTGAATTATTGTATATAATTTGCCCAGATTGATGTTCGGGCTGAATTTTCAATGTGGTTCCTTGTGCTGTCAAGCGACTTTGAATTTCCTTCGCATGATGTGGTTTCTGACCACACCTTCAACGACTAGGCGAAGTTCAATCCCACAGTCTTGGGTAGCCTGATGCATCATTATTATTCATTATGTGTCTAATTTTTTAGTGTGTTGGTATTTGTTACGCCTTTTCTTTTTTATTAGGAGCTAGGTATTTTTTTTGGGCTTAGGTACGTCATGAGAATGTGTGTTTCCCGTCGAAAAAAATACTCCGAGACTTGGACACAGGGGTCTCAGCAACTTCCCCTTCGATGGGAATCGCAGATAATGAGTGGTTTAGAATGGAATTTAAAACCTATTTTGCATATATATATATCTATCTATCTATCTATCTATATATATATGCATATACTATATCCCTATTCCACTAGGTCACTAGGCTACAATGTTACAATATCGTTGTTCCACATTTACTAAGTGGGACGTAGCCCCTTACGTTGTGCCACCCACACCGTTCCCCGTGGCCAGGAACGTTCCGAGTGCCGCCAGCGCTTGCTGAGTGCGCTGGGTTCTGGCTGGGAGATGGCGGAGTTTGCCTTGGATCCAGAAGATTTTGGCCCGGTGGCGCAGAGGGGAAGTTGGGTAAATTTTACCCAGAAAAAGTCTACGAAACAGTTGGTAATTTAGTGGTATTTGTATAGCCATTTTGGGTTTCCTAAAATGAGGAATAGCTACTTAACTAATCCATTTTTTATTTGTGGATTTTGCATAAACATACTTGGAGGATGATCCCCTGAGCATTTGGTTTACAACAGAATAGTTCAAACATGTCCAAACCCATTGGTTTTAGGATAAAACTCAAGGAATCAAATGACTTACTAACCATGACCTATTCATCCACTATGCGGAAGGATCCTCTAAGTAGGTTCACAACTCCTACAATTCTCAAGCAGCAACGACTGTTGGTTTATTGGTACCTACAATGATTTTAGTAAGTTTCGCATAGTTTCGCCCCGTCAAGGTATACATGGGCCTTGCTGAAAACAATGCTTAAATTCTCAAATGGTTTATCTTCATGTGCCCTATTTACAAGTCGCCTGCAGTCCTTTTTTCTCCCCATTTTCAGACATGCCGAGATGTGCGATGAACGAAACATGGATCAATTTCCAAAGAGGATGGTTTATCCTCCCATCAATGCGGGTTGACATACCCAGTACTCGGGGAATTTCATGATGGTCATCCCCCCACCAAAGGTGGTATCTTTGTACCCTGAGGCCCCAGCCGTTGAAATCCTGGTGATGCACCCTATGCTATTCCACTGATCAGTGGGAATTTCAGGATCCTAAAATGGAGGTACCGTACCATATAAGGCCATATTTTGTGGTGATATTCCATTACATAGGCCTCATAAAGGCCTTACATATGGTAGGTACTTCCAATTTAGGTTCCTGAAATGGCCATTGATTAGATCCCCCATTGCCCCATGATCCTATATCATTTCATGTTGACCATGCTATCAGGTCTTCCCAATCGTCGTCCACGCTACTACGGCCTCTTCCGCCACCCCGAGCGCCTTCGGCTGCGATGCTTGGCTCCCGCGGAAAGCAGCGGCGGATGCTTCTGGAGCCAGGTGAAGGAGGAGGTGACCGGGCGCCAAAGAAGCGGCTACCAGTTTGGTGATAACTTGAGATTTGAACAACGGCTATTTGGCATTATTTATGGTTGATTGATGTGGTACTCTCTGGCGTCGTCAAACGTGGCTGTTTGATAACACGGGAAGGTAAGTTTCTTGAAGTGCAATTGAATCAACAACTTTTGAAGTCGTAGTACTGAATCTTTGCATTCAGCAAGTACTCAAATTTGAATGTTCCATTTGTATTTCACTGAACAACCTCTGAGGTACTCGTAGGAGGGAAAAGCGGCCTGGTGTTCAGCTAGGAATTGTATCAATCTATGATGATTGCCTTGATTCCAACTTAGAGTTGTCTACATGTTCTTTCTACTCAACGCGTACCCTCCTGTACCTAGGATCCAGCAAGATCGGATGGCCAGTTGTACCGCCAAACGGATCTGTGCACTTGAAAGTGGCTGCTGTTCCATCTGCTAGCTCCAGAAAAAGTAGAAAAAGAAGAATGGGAACAACGCTCACTGAGAGCCGATTACAGATTTACTTTTGCTATCTTTTGCTTTGTTCCCCACCTGCCAGGTGAGGGTTGTTAGATTTTATCAGAGCTGTTCTCCTCCTCCTCCGCCTCCTCCTCCATCTCCTCCTCGTCCTCCTCCTCGCAGTCCAGATCCCAGTGGGCACTGCCGGACCTCCACCGCGAGCTCCAGATCGCAGTGGGCACTGCCGGACCTCAACCGCGACTTCCAGGTTGCAGTGGGCACTGCCGGACCTCAACCGCGATTTCCAGATCGCAGTGGGCACTGCCGGACCTCAACCGCGACTTCCAGGTCGCAGTGGGCACTGCCGGACCTCAACCGCGACTTCCAGATCGCAGTGGGCACTGCCGGACCTCAACGGCCAGAGAGAATCCAGAAATAATGCCAGATAGAATGCGGCCCCCCCCAAAAAAAAAAAAAGGGAAGATATTCAGAAGAATGCCATACAGAATGCCTTCCCATGACTGCCAAACCTCCTGTGCGGCCCATCAGACCAAGAGGAGGCACGGGCCAGGGCGTAAGACGAATGCGGCAACACGCGCGGACTAGCAAATGCTGGAGAAGAGAAGATTTGCCAGTATAGAAATGCCCCAGAATCAATATCAATAGAATGCCAGAAGATATGCCAGATAGAATGCCAGAAGATATGTCAGATAGAATGCCAGAAGATTTGCCAGATAGAATGCCAGAAGATATGCCAGAGAAAATGCCAGAAGATATGCCAGATAGAATGCCAGATAGAAATGCCAGAAGATATGCCAGATAGAATGCCAGAAGATATGCCAGATAGAATGCCAGATAGAATGCCAGAAGATTTGCCAGTAAGAAAATGTATAAATGTCATGGTGGGGATCACACGGAGTAAAGTATTTTTTTGTTTCCAAGATTGAAACTAGAGATCACCATTTTCAGCAGGGAATTCATCCAAAAAGGATGGCTTTTCCGTCAGGCTGAGCCTTTGCTTCAAGGCAGATGTGCCCGAAGTGAAGAGATGCGGCCACTGGGTGACTTCCTGCAGGATACGGAGAGGGCACCCCGAGTGATCAAGTGATTTCACCATGAAAGTTCGGTACTTGATTTACGATGAATTAAGTGGTTTATCCACAAAAAATGGAGACTGATAAATAGTTGATTATCATAGGTAAGCTGGTTTAGTTCACCCATCCAGTCTGGATGTATCCACTTCTTTACTGGCATGTTTCCAGGAAGGAAAAGTAAAATCCAATGTATGCAATATAGAATTATTGTGAATCAGCTAAATGCATTGTCATTAGATGTGTTTTTCAGGTTCAGTTTGACATTTACAATGGCCGAATTATGAACTAAGTCACTATCTAGGTACCCCCCCCTTGTAGATGAGGTAGAGAGATTTATGTTGATGTGTTTATGTCCATGGTTTTTTTCATGATGTTTGATCGGGCCATAATAGCAAAGTTTTGGTCATGGCTCATACGATCTCATACGAATACTGTTCTTCACCTGCAAATATGCAATTGAGCACAAAAAAACTGGGCAAGCTGAGGAAGTGACACAAAACAGGGCCTATTGGTGACCATCCGATCATATATCTTGGCAATGGCAAGCATCCTGTTCCATTGAAGATCAATGAAGAATACCCATTGTCCAATGACATGTTTGTTCCTAGTTACCCCCAGGTTGAATGGGAATGTGACCATTTCGTTTGGGATAGGGGAGCGTGTCAATCGCTAAGTCAGTTGGAAACCGGAACCCTGGACCTGGAAGTCAAACTGATCAGGTGAAAGTTCATCAAGTTCGTCCAGTCCACGGTGACACAACAAAGTGAAACAAAATGAGCATGAAAAGAGTAGGACATGCTTGCTATGTTATGCAGCAAGTGGAATATTACATGTTTACCTCGCAACGATGATACTATGGGCTCTTCTTCTTATTTGATTTAAGATCAATCACGATTTTCAACGAGTCTTGTAACCCTCAAAAGGGTGCAACAGTAAAATCCAATCCTAAATTCCTGAATTAGGTATTAAATGAACCTGTTCTGTCTTTTTTGAGGCTACTAGATCCCCATTGTTTCTGCCTATTCATGTGAAACTCCACGGTTATGAGTTGGTTTCCCCATGAAACAAATCAAGTCCCTATATTTAATCTTATTCACCAAGTTATGTGATGTCCATTCAATAGGAAATAGTTATATAATGTGTTTCCATTTAGTTTCTTTCAAGATGATTGAGTACCCTTAAAAAAACAGCAGTAGTAAGCCGCAAAACAGGTAGACTATGTATTTCCAGGATGGTAGCTCGAAGATTCCTCACGTTTTCAAGTTGCTATATCTCGTCTCATTGTCGAACAAAAGTAATCATGTTCCCTTTTGATTCATGGCCTCCCTGTACACACATCCCATGTTCATCTATTATCATCTATTGTCAATTTTTTACATAGCTAAATATCACCTAATATCACCTAAATCCTTAAACATCAAGCGTGGCTATCTGGGAATCAAGCGTGGCTTCGGTGAATTCCCTGCCAGGACCCTGCAGCCCTGGCCCTGGAGGAACAGACTTTGGGCGCTTCCATTGAAGTCCCACAGGAGGTGATGCGCACGCGACAGCAGAAGGAGCCGGTTGGGAGATCGGTTGGGAGAGACATGTCCGTCATTTCCGGCCATTTCTGTGGAAAGAATGTGGCAAAATATGGTTTCTCAACAACTCTTTCTGGCATCTTTGGCATTCTCTCTGGCATGTGTTCATCCGGAGCCTGGGACAGGTACCATGCATCCTGATCGGGATAGGGTTCAGGTCCAGGCGTGCCCAGCTGCATCCGGAGCTTGCGCTCTGGCTCGGGTCCATTGGTGGTCACGACGAGCTGACAGAACGAGGAGGCAGTGAGGAGGCGGAGGAGAAGGAGGAGGAGGAAGCAGGAAGAGAGGGAAGGAGCGAGTGAAGGAGTGAGTGAGTGAGGCACACCTTTGCTGAGCTCTAGAGACCAGGAAAAACAAGACACCGAACGGAAAAAAAGGTCGGTTTCATTAGTCCCTTCTCACATAAAGGATTGCCGTTGCCCCGCGTCCACTGTTGCCCCGCAGTTCATTCAACAATCCATGACAATCCCATTGAGTCTCATTACATCTCATTGCCCTCCGGTAGTCAAACTGTACAGATGGTTTTCCCATGGTTTTCCCATGGTTTTCCCATGGTTTTCCCATGGTTTTCCCATTGAAACCTTCATGTCCCATGATTTTGCCACGTTTGACACCGGAGAATCTCTTCCATTTTTCGATCTCCAGAGGATCAACGATACGACATCCATCAGCGCGCGGACTACACCAGCGCCTGCCTGACGAAGGCCAATGGGAAATTGCCCTTTGGCCATTCACCGTTGGTGCTGCAACATGAGGAGCGCTCGGCAGCTGAGCTATTTGAGCCATGAACAAGATAGCCTGGTTGATTGGTTATGAAATGGGAGTTATACTACCTGATCTACTTGGCTTATTGGAGATTCTTGTTGCCCAGGGCGGGAAACCTATCAGCAACATTCAACTCATTCAACAACCAAATACAGATAATAATATAGTGAGATGGATCCAAACCGGGAAAGTCCGAGAAATCTCACCAGGGAAATTTTGAAGTGGCGAGGACGGCGAGGAAGTAACGATTGAAATCTTGGGTTTGAGGTTGAATAGGGACCCGGAAATTTGATTACCACCCACGTATGAAGATATTAACACTATGGGACTATGTGTTTTATTACGATGATTGAACATTATTCCAAGATCCAAGGGTATACTTATACAATAGAATATCTGATAATGAGATGTTACAAGGTTGAGCCCCTACATATGAAGAATAAGTTGCCTTATAAACCCATCAAACTAGTTCGATATAGTTCGATATGGCTACCATATATCCACAATTAACAAACCTTCTTAGCTAAGCAGGTGGCACCACTAAGGAATAATCAATGCTTGTAAATACATAAACCATCAACAACCGCATCATTTCCCATATGTTCAATTACCAGACGGAAACAAAAGTACCATGGGATACATGAACGAAGATTTTATTGGGGTTGTCCATGGCCTATTTTGTGCTACTGGTTGGTGGTTGCGCCGTTCTTGGATGGTGGGAATCCCACAACATCTGGTGATGATCACCGAGCCGTTACTCAAGGAGTACAGCCCCCATGCGAAGGTGTAAACCAAACTTGTGGAAGCCGCGACCCAGGTCTCCACCATGACAGCAGAACGCCAACAGTTCATTTACCAGATCGACTACATCTTGCTGGCTGTTAGCCGTGAACAGGGAAACCATGTCAAAAATTGAACAAAGCACGAATTAATAAAAACAGGGTTGAGGCAGAGAGGTGTTTGAGGTGCGTTTGGGTCAACAAACCATCAACAACTGGGGTTGTTGATGCATACCCTTCGGTGACTTTCGATTCAGGTTTGAACTGATGATCTTGCATGACTTTCATAAAAGTTAGGCCGGGCCCGCAGCCACCAATCAGTTTTTTTGTTAGTTCAAAACTTCATCACCCAATGTTTGTTTTGAACATGCGGAGTCTATTCCTGTGATACCATCCGTTATGCGGTTGGTTCAGCATCAGATAGTACCGGGCCAAATTCTGCAATTCCCCAGGTTGGTTGAATATTACAAACATGTGATGCCATTCCGTCTCCAAACATGGGATTATGACCCCAAGTGACTTTGCAGCCCTTGCATAGATGTTTGGCTATGTTTTTGTTTGCTTATATTGCGGGTGCTGTATATCCCTCGCCCTACCAAGAAACTCGATTGGGTGTCTCAACCACCATCTTATCGTTGGTTCATATCCCCATGTTTCCTACTCTTATTCATGTGATACTAACCATGAAATGCTCAACCGCAAGCCACTTTTTATCCAGAGGACAAGGTTGCTCCAACCCATCATGGATAAATTATAGCAACTTACTTTGGGGGAAAAATGTGTCTATTCTTCATCTGCTCAATTTAACCCCGAAACGTATGGGGGGTGGCCTGGGAGCAAGCCTGGAGGAGGAGGAGAAATTCCTGGAGCAAAGGCCCAAGTTATCCTCACAGGGCAGTGGGTCCGGTGCAGCTACTGACCATGTGTGGCAGGAAGGTTTGCGCGTGCGTCTCTTGGTTCCAGATCCTTTTTGGCGGGCGTGACTTGCTTCTTTGGCAGTAGATTGCAAGGTTATACCCTCTGGTAATCAAAGAAAATCACCATTTCGAATGGGTATATAAATCAGTGTAAATACTAAAACATTAGCAATTTTCCATGGTTAAGTTATGTTCAATTAGTGGATGGTACTGTTTATCCTTGTTTATCCATGTTTCTTAGCAAAATATCAAACAGGTTGGAGAGATTTGAAGAGAGGGAACAAATTTATACTAGGATCAGAACGCTTTCGGAAGATGGACATAAATATTTACCCTCTGGTAAACATACAAAAAGCTATTGAACATGGCCATAGAAATAGTGGATTTACCCATTAAAAATGGTGATTTTCCATAGTTATGTTAGTTTACCAGAGGGTATACATAGTTCCACGAGGTCAGGGATCATCTGAGGCCGCACGGGCACAGAACTTAACGATGGCCAGTGGTTTCAAAGGTTTTACACGTCGCGTTGTCGGAATCACTCAATCACCCACCAGCTTAAGAGTGTAGTGTGAGCCATTTGCGATTTTTACAAATACATTCAGATGGATGTCAGATCAAGGAGGCACAAGAATACAATTGGACATTTACCATCATTTACCAATATTTACCATCATTTACCATCATTTACCATCATTTACCATCATTTACCATCATTTACCATCATTTACCATCATCTACCATCATCTACCATCATCTACCATCATCTACCATCATTTACCATCATTTACCATCATTTACCATCATTTACCATCATTTACCATCATTTACCATCATTTACCATCATTTACCATCGTTTACCATCATTTACCATCATTTACCATCATTTACCATCATTTACCATCATTTACCATCATTTACCATCATTTACCATCATTTCCCATCATTTCCATATTTTACCCCCTATGGATGGTTAAATACAAAGTATGACCAAGCGCTGAGTCCAATCGCGCTGAGGTTACTTGTCTCCTGTGGAACAGCTGAGATTGATACTGAGCTGGAGGGAATGGCGGGGAAATTTTCAGAATCAGATTCTGGTGAAGACTGGTTGGTGGTTTGGAACATTTTTTGTTTTCGTATATATATATATATATGTATATATATATATTATTATATATTGGGAATAATAATCCCAACTGACGAACTCATATTTTTCAGAGGGGTAGGTATAACACCAACCAGGAAGATGTTCGCTCATATGCTGTATCCCACTGACGTGATTCTTGTGTTGTTCCCATGGGGTCTGCCTGCACGCCCGTGCTTGCGACCTCCAAGAAGATTCGTTTGAAAATAAGGTACGCTACCGTGTGCCATATACCCCCAATCACTGATGGTCTCAATCACTGATGGTCTGCGTACCACGGGTTCCGCCATGTTCCAAACACACACACATATATCTTAGTTGAATCAGTTGAGAAAAAATGTGCTATCAGCTAATCAAGCACGAACCTTGGGTTTCCTGAAGCTGATATGTATGTCCGAATAATTTGGAGGGATGATATGTTTCAGTTTTTGATATTGTTTGCCATTTCAAGCAAACCCACTTGACAGTCTTTCACCAAGCATTATGGAAGGTGTTGAGCCACCAGTGGACAAATTTAGGATGGGCTTTCCCGAGAGCTACAGCTTCCCAGCGTCTTTGAAGTTCAAGGACAGTTCTGTTAATTTGTGACTGGTTGGTGGTTTGGAACATGAATTTTATTTTTCCATTCAGTTGGGAATAATCACCCCAACTGACTCATATTTTTCAGAGGGGTAAGTATACCACCAACGAGGTGAAGTTTGGCGAAGTCTGGAAAGGGGATGACCAAGGATGGTGGTGAAGGTTTCCTTTACACCTTTCAGTAATTTGCAGTGACTGTGTGCTGCGGAAAATGTCCCATTTATCTTGATGATGTTGTTTATTAAAAAAAATCCAATTCGCAAAAAGTAGGAGTCGGTATCTTAAAGGGTATATCCAATTTCGTGAATGATAATCCCATGAAATCCCAATTTTTGTGGTAAGGCCCCACAAGTACAACAAGGCTCAACAAGTCATGAAACAGCCATTTCTCTTAACGTCTTCACCCTTTCTTCCCTAGCTTGGCGCCTTGACACATGAGACCATTGGTAATGGGGATCCGCCGGTCGGTAAAGCTATGGGTAATGAGGCTGCATTTCCCCGATGAGAGTCATGATGAGTCTCTTATTCCAGCTGTTTCCCATTTTTATCTTCTGGTAATGTAACAGTTTGCTATAGAAGCCATGGCCCGTTTGGTCCGCTTTTAAGAATAGTGGTTTTCCATAGCTATGTTCGAGTACTAGATTGCATTCTATTTTTAACATTTCAATATTTCAGAAATTGGCAAGATTGACTATTATTTAGATTTATAGTTTGTTTTTTTGGTCTATCGCCTTGGAATTATTTATAGTTTGCTTCTCGAGCGAGTAACTTACAATTTGCATTCATCAGATCCTGGTTTATCGCGTTCAACTTAGTGATCGGAGTTGATTCATTATGCGGTTGATGGCTGGCTGGAAAATCCCTCAACTAAATGGAGGTTTAAATAGGAAGACAATGAGATTTTTTTTGCCTGATTTTCTCAAGAATCCCGGTTGTCTTGAGACGAGTTTGAAACCAATGCAAATGGATATTTACAAAGGCGACACAAATTAAGATATGTAAGTCGGATCTGACGTGGGTAGGACATTTGTTCTTTGGTTGGAAATTCCTTGAACTGCGACTCGGCGCTCGACCAGGAGTATAGAAATGAGATTGGATTGCAATGGAGGGTACAACAGCTTTGATGGGACTAGAATCTGCTTAGACTTGCTTTCAAGTATTATAATTATAATCATTTTTCAATGGGGTGGATAGCATTGCATAATAATGGAGACATGTTGACATGGACAGTTTATCATGATAAACCAATATGAGCTATGTATTCTTGCTTCGTCCATTCAAGCAGAAGTTCACTTTTGAAGATATTTTGAGAGGACACCACTGCCCGCAGTTCGCAGGATGTAGAACTCCCAGCTGTGTATAAACTCCAATTTTTGTGTCACGAGAAGTTACTGGACCATACTGGAGCATTACTGGAGCTAAGTACTGGTAGTGAAACGATGGTCCTGCTCCATGTCCACTTGGGCTCTTGAAATCAAATGTGGAACATCGTGCAATCAGAAAATGGTATCACGTCCCATAGAAATCATACTTCAGGACTGTATTTCGCAGTGTTCTCTGAAATCCTAAAGTCATTGAAGTGATTTAAGTGTAGACTTCCATACTTAGATTTAAACCATTTTAAACCACCATATTTATTCCATATGTCACTAATGCTCCTTGCTTCAAACACTCACGACCCTGTACTGAACTCTATGGGTTCTAGCTATCCACCTTGATTTTTGCTCGTTGCAGCGTTCGACGGCCACCATTTCCTCCCCAAGGCCGCATCGTGTCTTCCCTGCTGCCCTTTCTGGTTGAGGCTCCAGCTGCGCTGGACCTGGAGGTCGGAGCTGCGCAGCTTTTCTGCTTCGAACTGACGTTCTACTTATATTTTTCTTTTTCTGCAGTCATACGTTTTTGCCGCTCTGTTTTTTCTTGCTCTGCTGCTCTGCTTCCTTTCTCTTGTTCTTTTGCTTCTTTTTCTTGTTATTTTGCTTTACTCTCTCTCGTTTGTATCCTAAATGAAACCCTGAATGAAACCCTAAAGAACCCCTAAATGAAAAGCCTAAATGAAACCCTTAATGAAACCCCAAAGAAACCCTAAATAACACCCTAAAGCACAAATGAAACCCTAAACGAAACCCTGAATGAAACCCTGAGTGAAACCCTAAATGAAAACCCTAGATTTTCTCAAGAATCCCGGTTGTCTTGAGACGAGTTTGAAACCAATGCAAATGGATATTTACAAAGGCGACACAAATTAAGATATGTAAGTCGGATCTGACGTGGGTAGGACATTTGTTCTTTGGTTGGAAATTCCTTGAACTGCGACTCGGCGCTCGACCAGGAGTATAGAAATGAGATTGGATTGCAATGGAGGGTACAACAGCTTTGATGGGACTAGAATCTGCTTAGACTTGCTTTCAAGTATTATAATTATAATCATTTTTCAATGGGGTGGATGGCATTGCATAATAATGGAGACATGTTGACATGGACAGTTTATCATGATAAACCAATATGAGCTATGTATTCTTGCTTCGTCCATTCAAGCAGAAGTTCACTTTTGAAGATATTTTGAGAGGACACCACTGCCCGCAGTTCGCAGGATGTAGAACTCCCAGCTGTGTATAAACTCCAATTTTTGTGTCACGAGAAGTTACTGGACCATACTGGAGCATTACTGGAGCTAAGTACTGGTAGTGAAACGATGGTCCTGCTCCATGTCCACTTGGGCTCTTGAAATCAAATGTGGAACATCGTGCAATCAGAAAATGGTATCACGTCCCATAGAAATCATACTTCAGGACTGTATTTCGCAGTGTTCTCTGAAATCCTAAAGTCATTGAAGTGATTTAAGTGTAGACTTCCATACTTAGATTTAAACCATTTTAAACCACCATATTTATTCCATATGTCACTAATGCTCCTTGCTTCAAACACTCACGACCCTGTACTGAACTCTATGGGTTCTAGCTATCCACCTTGATTTTTGCTCGTTGCAGCGTTCGACGGCCACCATTTCCTCCCCAAGGCCGCATCGTGTCTTCCCTGCTGCCCTTTCTGGTTGAGGCTCCAGCTGCGCTGGACCTGGAGGTCGGAGCTGCGCAGCTTTTCTGCTTCGAACTGACGTTCTACTTATATTTTTCTTTTTCTGCAGTCATACGTTTTTGCCGCTCTGTTTTTTCTTGCTCTGCTGCTCTGCTTCCTTTCTCTTGTTCTTTTGCTTCTTTTTCTTGTTATTTTGCTTTACTCTCTCTCGTTTGTATCCTAAATGAAACCCTGAATGAAACCCTAAAGAACCCCTAAATGAAAAGCCTAAATGAAACCCTTAATGAAACCCCAAAGAAACCCTAAATAACACCCTAAAGCACAAATGAAACCCTAAACGAAACCCTGAATGAAACCCTGAGTGAAACCCTAAATGAAAACCCTATTTTTTTTCCCTCTCTTGTATACCTTGCAGGCAAGCATCTCGAAGCCGATGGCAATAACGAACTCTAACAGACATGCATTTGATGGCAGAACATATCGCAGGATATCAAACCAGATTCCAATCAGGGACCCAATGGGATCTACAATTCCGGAAGCCAGTGGATTCCTTATTACAATAAAGAGAAGCCTGAATCAAAATTGACCAAAGTGCTTTGGGGTGTCTAAGTTTCAAGTGCAAAGGAAAGGCTGACAATGTAGATAGGCCAAAGCACGTGCAGTGCTTGGCCGCGTTGTAGTCATCTTCAAGTGTTGGGAAAGCTGGTCGCAATGAAAACCCTAAATGAAACTCCAAATGAAACCCTAAATGAAACCCCAAAGAAACCCTGAGTGAAACCCTAAATGAAAACCCTAAATGAAACTCTAAATGAAACACTAAATGAAACCCCAAAGAAAGCCTGAAGAAACCCTAAATAACACTCTAAAGCACACATGAAACCCTAAACGAAACCCTAAATGAAATCCTGAGTGAACCCTAAATGAAAACCCTACATGAAACACTAAATGAAACCTCAAAGAAACCCTAAATAACATCCTAAAGCACAAATGAAGCCCTAAATGATCCGAAATGAAACCTTCAAAAATGAAACCCTAAAGAACCCCAAATGACACCCTAAAGAAACCCTGAAGATACCCTAAATGACACCCTAAAGAAACCCTAGCCTAAATGAAACCCTTAATGTGAAACCCTGAAGAAACCATAAACAAACACACATGATCCCACATGAACGTTTGAAGTACCAACATGTAACAAATATGTACTATGCAAAAATGAGGTTGAAGTGCTTAAATGTAGCACATACTGTGCAAAATGGAAGGCAGATATGCTAAAAGATTGCAAACACCATGCAAAATGGATGCCATACCATGCAAAGTGACAGGTTCTAGTTCCAAACTGTTGCAAATACGATGCAAATGGCATAAGGAAAGAAATCCAAAAAGGAATCCCAAACCTTATCAAAAAATCCTCAAACTATTCTTCACCCACGGATTCTGATATCGTTTGATGCTTCCTATTGTACGGAAACAGTGCTTAGAGTATGTTGTGTTTCTTGTGTATTCACTATCCATGTATTGTTGTTGTGAATGCCCGTCAATTGCTCATCTTTTGTAAGCAAAGGAACATGACATACCCATCAGACATGGTGATTGAACCAGGATGAGTTTAATCATCAACAATCATGTTTTTTTTGTATCGGAGCTTGGCCATATTTGGCAATGTTTTTGTGGTAAACATTGTTGATTTGATAGTCTAGGTTTATATTGCCAGGAAGGGTGTTGAAATTTGGTCAATTGCAAGTCATTATGTTAATGTGGTAACCCTAGCTGAATATATTAAACCATAGTAAACCTATGTTTGATCCTTTATGCGGGTATTATAGGATTCTAAATCCTACCCAAATCGTCAGTTTTTGTGAACGGAGTATAGTTTATTGCTTGGTTTATCACACTACATGGTTTTGACCAGAAGTGGGGTATAGCCAAACCTGCAATGTTACGAGGTAAAGTGGTAAACAATATTTGGGAATATAACTTAATCTTGAACACCCCCATAGGGCAAAAGGACCAAAAGGACCCACGTATGTTCCGGAATGATATCTTGGAATAATTCGTTGCTACAAACAAAGCTCAGCTTGGCTTGGGAGGGAGAGTTTTATTACAGGGTTTTCCCTAAGACTTTCGCCTTCATGTCCATGGTATTAATTTGTTTCTGTACAGGAGTATTAAATAGCTCATATCCCCCAAACAAAAATCTGAAAAACATGACTTCTTGACGAGGTGCCTTGGGTTTGCCACATTGTGTGCAAAGCATCTACCGGGATATACAGCCCCCTAGTGATGTTGGTTTATAATTTATAACCCCATCAAACTATATAGCTCGTTATAACTATCATAAACCCAACTGTTGAAGTACATGTAAACCAACTTAGCTATCGAACGGGGGGCCCACATTGTGGGGGATTAAAAACCCCTACCCTCTGGTCAACTAACATAGCTATTGGAAAAGAGGTAAAACATCTACAAATGGTTCATGTTCATTCATTTCCCATAGCTATAATGGGAACATGATGGGAAATCACTATTATTATTTTGTTTCTCTAGAAATTCCCATATGCTCCATGTAAGGAATGTTTGCCTACATTTGAGCTATTTTGGGGGTAAATGTAGTTAAATGTTCCAGCACCATGGATCATCTGGGATTTCTATTGATATTTATCTTAGATACAAGAAAAAATGATTTAGAATTCCATGATCTTAGAATAGAATTATTGAAATCATTGTTATTGATTTATTAAAACAATGGAAAATCCATAACATCATTGGAAAATCCATAACATCATTGGAAAATCCATAACAGTGTTAATAAAAGGTGATTAAAAATCCCCAACTTCCCCAGTTTCTCTAGACGTCCCAGGGCTGCCGTCGCGCCTCCGAGCTGGCAGCGCGCGCCTGGGGTCCTCGGGAGCGCTGGAGTGATGAGACGGAAAAAAACGCTGCGGACCTGTGGCGAAATCATCTGGGGATCTTATTCTGATTTTTGGGGATCTTATTCTGATTTTTGGGGATCTTATTGTGATTTTTGGGGATCTTATTCTGATTTTTGGGGATCTTATTCTGATTTTTGGGGATCTTATTCTGATTTTTGGGGATCTTATTCTGATTTTTGGGGATCTTATTGTGATTTTTGGGGATCTTATTGTGATTTTTGGGGATCTTATTGTGATTTTTGGGGATCTTATTGTGATTTTTGGGGATCTTATTCTGATTTTTGGGGATCTTATTGTGATTTTTGGGGATCTTATTGTGATTTTTGGGATCTTATTCTGATTTTTGGGGATCTTATTGTGATTTTTGGGGATCTTATTCTGATTTTTGGGGATCTTATTCTGATTTTTGGGGATCTTATTGTGATTTTTAGGGATCTTATTGTGATTTTTGGGGATCTTATTCTGATTTTTGGGGATCTTATTGTGATTTTTGGGGATCTTATTGTGATTTTTGGGGATCTTATTGTGATTTTTGGGGATCTTATTCTGATTTTTGGGGATCTTATTCTGATTTTTGGGGATCTTATTCTGATTTTTGGGGATCTTATTCTGATTTTTGGGGATCTTATTGTGATTTTTGGGGATCTTATTCTGATTTTTGGGGATCTTATTGTGATTTTTGGGGATCTTATTCTGATTTTTGGGGATCTTATTCTGATTTTTGGGGATCTTATTGTGATTTTTGGGGATCTTATTGTGATTTTTGGGGATCTTATTCTGATTTTTGGGGATCTGATTTTTGGGGATCTTATTGTGATTTTTGGGGATCTTATTGTGATTTTTGGGGATCTTATTCTGATTTTTGGGGATCTTATTGTGATTTTTGGGGATCTTATTCTGATTTTTGGGGATCTTATTCTGATTTTTGGGGATCTTATTGTGATTTTTGGGGATCTTATTGTGATTTTTGGGGATCTTATTCTGATTTTTGGGGATCTTATTGTGATTTTTGGGGATCTTATTGTGATTTTTTGGGGATCTTATTGTGATTTTATGGGGTATAGTGGTGATCTCTTGGGAATTTGGGTGATTTCAATGGGAGTCGAAGGAATTTCTTGCAACATTTGTTGGGATTATATAAAGGTTGTTGTTTTGTAAATGTCTGTGGAAGACATAGTCTCCACACGCTAACAGTGGCCAATGACGGTTCATTGGAAACGAGATAGTTCTGGTGGTCACGAGAATGACAGGAAACTATGGGAAAGTATATAATAAACCATGGAGCTGGTCCACAAGCGAATAAAACAAAGAAATGGTGAGTCTAGCAGGAAAAACGGGATGTCATGAAGGGAAGTCGATCCTGAAGTGGTCCTGACATGGGTACGGGTTTGCCAAGATGCACGGCAAATCGCCAGCGGACTCTCGATCATGTTCAGCCCTTTGGCTCAATACCATGCAACGGAAGCTGTTGAGTGCAGGAAAGGCCATGAGGCTCTGTCTGAAAATAAGCACAAAATCCAGTGGTTAACATTGGTTAATTAATCATCATTTTCCCTACGAAAAATGGCATTTTTCTTGGATATACTCCATTTTCTGCCATTGAACTTGGAAGAACTTGGACCAATCAACTCATTCTTTTGGCGCCTCAAAACACGGCGTGCCATGGGAGTTGGACGGTCCGTTCCCAAAGCCAGAGCCGAGTTGGAAGCTTGCGCAGGCGTGGCGTAGGTGAAGGGAATCTTCCGTGGGTGAAACATAAACCACAACCAGGATTACAAAGTAGGGTGTGTGTGTGTGGAACGTCTGAACAGACGAAAAACTTCGCTCGTGGTTCATCATGTATATTGAATTATATTATATTACACCTTAAGGCAGGGGGCCACCGGGGTCCCGGGGGGGTCGGTGGCCAACGAAGACACCCCCCAAACCCGTGAAAACGTACCTGCTTGCAGTGGCCCTGGACGGCAACCCCTTAGGTGGGGGCCGTAGCTGGGCACTGCAGTGACAGTCCCTGGGTGCCGTCGTGCGCAGCTGGGATGTCACCTGCGTAACTAATCTAGGTGCATGTTAGGGGACTCAGTTCCCGACGGATCTCTTAAAAGATCCACTCTTGTCTAGTGTGATTCCTATGGTGACTCCGACATGGTGCCATAGGGCCATTGGAGGCAACCCCTTTGTGGGTGACTGTCGACTGACCTGACTTCTGAATTAGCACATTTTAAGCTGGTAATTCATTTAAGTAAAGCGAAACAGTTGGCCTTTCCGTTCACCAGCCTTTTGAGAAGTCCTGCTGATCCTGTGGTCCCTTGTGATGCAATGGAACGATCTTCTCTCCGGGTTGGATGCCGATCTGAACAGCCAGAAACTGTTTTTTTTCAATTTCGCGGCTTTTGAAGGTGAACACAAACATGTCGCATCAGAAGTCACTCAGGCAGGTCCACGCTTTCCAGGTATGGTCTTCCTTTCTTTTGATGGTTCGTTGGTGAGGTTGAACATGTTGTGCATCTAATTCGTTGGAACTTGAACAGCTGTTTATGCCCATGCGGCTTGACTTGACCACGGTCCCGGCTGGGAGTAAGGCACGACTCACTAGGATGGAACTGAGTCCCCCCTTAATTGTTGTTGTTTTTTCTGTTTCACCAACTAGTCCCCCATTCGGTCCCCTATTTCATGCGTTCTTCCCTCCCTAGGTAGGTTGGGTCCTGCGCGTGCCGAGGTAGGCGTAGGTTTTCGCTGTGTCAGGTTGGTTCAGGCGCTTCCGTCTTCCCCCCCTCCCGCTGGTCTTGTTCCGTGTCCGTCGGCCTCCGTTTTTCTTTCCTCTTGCCCTTTCAGGGTTTGCCCGCTCTGGGCCAGGTGTGTTGGTGTGTGTTTGCTCCTTCCCTCTTCTTTTGCGTTCCCCTCATCGGGTCCCGGTTAAGTATTCTTTCATCTCATCTTCACTTTCATCTCATCTTCATCCCCTTTTCATCCTCATTTTCACCCCATGTGCTGGACACCACCCTGCCAAAGGCAGGGTGTGTGTGTGGAACGTCTGAACAGACGAAAAACTTCGCTCGTGGTTCATCATATATATATATATTAAATTATACTATATTACACCTTAAAGCAGGGGGCCACCGGGGTCCCGGGGGGGTCGGTGGCCAACGAAGACACCTCCCGGGACCCGTGAAAACGTACCTGCTTGCAGTGGCCCTGGACGGCAACCCCTTAAGTGGGGGCCCTAGCTGGGCACTGCAGTGACAGTCCCTGGGTGCCGTCGTGCGCAGCTGGGATGTCACCACATATATTTTAATATTTATATATATATATATACGTAACTAATCTATACGGATCTCTTAAAAAATCCACTCTTGTCTAGTGTATGTGTGTGTGATTTTCCCCACCTGCCAGGTGAGGGTCTCTAGGTTTTATCAGAGCTCCCGCCTCCTGCCTGCCGGACCTCAACCACGAACTCTATATCTCAGTGGGCACTGCCGGACCCCATCTGCGAGAGCCAGATCTCAGTGGGCACTGCCGGACCTCAACTGCGAGTGATAGAACGTCAGAAGAGATCTCAGACAGAATGCTTGATAGAATGTCAGAACATATGTCAAATAAAATGACAGAAAGAATGACAGAAAGAATGACAGGATGCCAGATAGAATGTCAGAAAGTAGGCCAGATAGAATATCACTTGGTGGGGATCACTCCAAGAAAGTAATATTATTATTTTGAAATTTGGGGGGCCACCACCCTACACAAAATCAACTCTGGGGTTGTCAATTAGGGGTTGACATTCTCTTTTTTTTGGGCCATCTGGGGCTTCTAGGAACTGATGTGTTCTTCTGCTTGGGTTCGACCGCAGTTTTGATTGGGGAAGCTGACTTGCATGACTTGCATGAAAGCGTGTGAAGCTTACCAACTAATCAGATCAGGGCTCACAGAACCCGGCTTGGCTCCGTGGTGCTGGTTTCCTTTAAGCTACAAAACCAAATATTCATAACTATTCCATACCTTCTGGCAATTTTCGTATGTAGCTACGAAAGCCACGGAGCATTTATAGAAAAGATGTCCTTATCAAACTACCCGCAGATATGGCCGTTTACCAATTATAAGTGGCTATACTGGTTATTTCTATGGGATAAAAAACATTTCATAAATGGGGTTAGTTCAGTACGTGTACCTTGTACCTGGTATTTCGGGCATAACTGCATGTTCCAGTTCGCAAGCTGCCTAAAATTACCATCCAAATGACCCGGTGCGGTTGCCGCCTGCAGGTCTACGCTTGTTGAAAGCCAAGGACTGGGATGATGCGCTCGAGGTTTGCGCGCAGGTGGATGGCGATGGCGGGGTCAAACTCGTGGAGTCTTGAGCTATGTGGTGAACGATTCTTTTAATTTCACTAACTGACTAAGTAGCTGACTGACTAACTAACAAGCTGACTTACTAACTGACTAACTAACTAACTGACTAACTAACTAACTGACGAACTAACCAACTAGAATACTGTTAGATTTTTACGAAAATAATTCGTTTTGTTTCATAGGTGTTCCTATCTTTTGTGACAGGGATAATTTTAGCATATTTTAGCCCAGTTGTTGTTGTTGTTGATGATGAAAGTTCCCCAAAAATCATCTCATATAGTCAGAACTCGGGTTAGCTAATCATAGCCAAACCACGTACTATATACATGACATAGCATTTAGATTTTTTGCATGGCTGCATTAATGTTAGAAGATGTTTTGCAGTCGAACACTATGGAGGTCAAAATAATTAGTCATGGGTTTTCCACATATTTTTGTATGTTTACCCCTCGGGTAGATGTTAGGTTAGTTTCATCTAATCCATAATAATTTCATAATATCGATTCACATGAACAGGGTGTGCGCCATATGTACCCATGAAGAATCCCCAAGAGTGGTGGATTTGGGTTTTTTTTACGCATGGTACCATCCAATTAGTGGTACCCATTTCGACCCATGTCCTTGGACGACTGGAATATCGACACCCATGTCAATGTAACACCATGTAACCGTAGCTGTATATTGATGTATATTTCATATGCTATACATGTAGTAGCGCTCAAAAGGATAGAAATCTAATTCACCATTGCTCTGGTAAAATGTACGTTTCCATTTTTTTGGGTTCCTATACACCATGACCAATGTCGCCTTTATTGGCGGTGAAACCGTTTACAAGTCCAAGTGTTCCACAGCCCTTTGACGTGTGGATGCGGGGATAATAGGGTAAACCTGGGGTAAACATGCGTGAATGGTTGGTCAATCAACAAAAGCAAGAAAACCACAACATGTTCATCCACTGCTCAGACATGCTGTATACTTGCATTTGTAGTTGAATTAACATCATGTTGACATTCTCTCTACATTACGTTTACTGTATATATATATAACATAATACGGACATATTATAATCCTATCAAAGATCTACATGTCTAGATTGACATATATAGATATCAACATGCGTGAACCACACAGGTTATCCTTATCCAAGAGAAACATTAGCCAACTAAAAATTTGAATATCTCACCAAAATGTCGTGCCCCCATCTTATGCTCCGGCTGCAGGCGATGAACGGCACGGAACACTGCACTTTGGCTGAAAGTGGGGCCCTACCACCCATTTCTGGCTGTCCAGGAAAATGATGATAGCCTGACAGGTGGTTTAGGTTCCAATATACCATTATTTTCCCATAGACTATCATAGACATATACCATAATGTTTGACAAACAGCTATCATAGACACAGACTCGCAAGGTAGGCTGGTTTGCAAAAAAAATCACCTTCATCCAAACCTGGACAGCAGGAGTCTTGGATCCTGAGAGCAGTTCTTTTCTGTGAATCAAGTGGAACTCATCATCGTTTCATGTGTGTCAATGAACAAATTATGATTAATTTCAAGATTCGCAATGATGTTTTTAAATGTATACAAGCGTACATATTTATCACAATATATCTCTGTATGTTTTATTCATGATTCATTGTTGAATATTTGAATCCATCTTTACCAGATCATGCAATGCAATGTCACAAGTGTGATCATCACTGCCCCTAGGCCGAGAAGCTTCGTATGAATGGGTTCATATAAGTCTTCACTATGCTGCCCATATGGCAGTCCAATCTCCTTCGACTGGTAAAAGGACAGAGATTTTTTTGGATATGTTATGATATTTTTTCAAATTCAGGATTGAACCATCTAATGTTCATTAATCTCGTGTCCTTTTTTGTCGATATGTGTTTTTATTTTTATGTTTAAACATGTTTTTCATTTTTGTACAGTTGCGTGTTACACTTGTCTACCATGTTTTCTCGCATCCAGCTTTGAGAGCATCCAACACCACGAGAGCAGCTCCATGAGGCGAAGGTGATCCCATGTTGAACTTTGTTCTGGGTCCCAAGATGTCAAACTACAAAGACCCTAGGCGCGGCTGCAGACTTTGTTGGTTGACACGGGCCATTGCTCCTTGCGTAAAAGATTGGTGATGTGCCAGAAGAACATTGAGATATAAGTAGATCATTGTTTTTTTCTGGGATTCCAATGTGGGTTTGGATCAAAATTTGCATCTCTCCCAGTGTTTGAACAGTTATTCAGGGGCCCACATAGCAGCTTCGATCATGAATTTGCCCATGGTTTGGTTGGTCTAATTCCCATGTTTCATTCCTTAGACTCATGGTTTGTCTCATTTCTAGTGATTGCTTCATGATGCTTCATGAAACCACAGGGTTCCTGCCATTCCCCAATCATTTCTGGGTCACAGAAGCGACCAGAAATTCCCGAAAAATCACCCAAAATCACCCAGGTTTGTAGGTCAATTTGTAGGTAAATAGACACCAGCACCATGGAGCTTTTATTTTCCACAATATGTCGGATGTCATCCTTCCCATTGACGAACTCCATCATTTTTCAAGATTGCTTTTTTCCACCAACCAGGAATGGTAAATATTCCCTCCAGTAAATTAACATAGACCCTGCCAGATGGGGGTTGAAAGACTAGTTTCCACTATAAATTGGTCAGTTTCAGGGTCCAACTGTTAATTTACCAGAGGGTACCCATTATACACCTACATCAACCAGATACCATGGAAGATGTTCATCCCATGGGATGCCCATGGATCGATCGGGCCGATGATTGTTCGAAAATGGTCGCTAGATATTTGGAATCTCAATGTTGATGCAAGAATATGACGTGTAGCATATATATATACATATCATCTGTTGATTTAGTATCTATATGTCTATATATCAATATAAGAACTTATATCAATGGTTTATATCTAGCAACATTACAAATTTTAATTCTTTGCTTGTCGGTAGTTATAGTAAAAGGCAAACAATATATTTCGTGGAAGACGTTTGAGAATAGCAATAAGATAGCACGCAAAGTCAAAATCTTACCCATAGGATCCTTGTATGGTATATATGCTAACATTTGGGGTATATTGCTGGTAAATGTTACCATATATAGCATACATGGATCCTATGGGTTATAATTATGTACAAAAAACGATATACATGATCCTTTTTTGTTCTTGTGGCAAATGGTGTATGGGATGTGGATGGATTTAAGGCACAATCCTCAGCAACAAGCAACATCAAAATGTGTGGCGCCTGAAAAGTTGGGAGCCTAAAACATGAATTCCAGAGAGGCAAGGAATTTTGCAGCATATTCATACAGTTTTTAACGTGAAATAAGGTCTCAAATTTAATCAACATGTTGCCACCATGGGGTACATAAAGTGTCAAGATGTTTCCGCAATTGCTGTTTACAGTTTATGCGGGACGGGATGTCCTGTATTCCGTTGGTATTACCTATACTCTTTGAATGATTGTTGCTTCATATCCTTATTGTTTTTATGTTCCCGCTTATGTTGGTTATGTCTTCTGACTGTGTTGTTTTGTTAATTTTCTTCTTGTTTATACACCCCTGTGACCGTTGGTTGTTTGTTCTCACATTTCCATACCTTTCTCAAGATGTTGTGCCTCAGAATTCTCCAAAAGAATGGCATCAACATCGATCATGAGGAGCTAGTGAGCCAGGAATGATTAGAAATTCCTACGAACTAATGATCGGAACAGCTGAAATATTTGGATGATTGTCCCACTTATCGTAACTGGTTAGTAACCCTAGGTAACAAGTCCCCGATTCATATTTAAATATTTATATATATAGATATATATATATATATATTTATATTATATTATATATATACATATATATTATATTATATATTTTTATTATATATATATATTATATATATTATATATTATATATTATATATATTATATATTATATATATATTATATTATATATTTTTCTATATTATATTATATATTATATATATTTTTAATTATATATATATATATATTTAGGATTAGGATTTCCCACTCTCAATTGCCAACCAGTTCCTAAGGGTGGTCATCGTCCAACTAAAGGCCATCCAAAGCATCCGGATCCCTCAGCTCAGCTGCAGGCGTCTGGAGGTCTTGCGCTTTTTGGCAGCGCTGATTTTGGAGGCGCCCGGTTTTCGGGGGTGTGTAACCCTTGGTGTAACCCTTGGCGATTCAGGATTTTTCGCCAGCCAAGATGGAAGAACTAGGGCATTCCATCAATGGGAATTCCAGGATCCTAAAATGGAGGTACTGTACCATATTTTTGGCCATATTTTGTGGTGATATTCCGTTACATAGGGCATTCCAAGATGGAAGAAACGGGGTAGCTAGGGTTAACCCAGTTGGAAGGATCCGTGGGATGATCCTCGAAGTTCCCTCATGCTGTGAGCCACTGACCCAGCTGCATGCAGTCGGTTGACTATGATCTGGGGTTATACTCTCCAATATATATATTTATATATATATATAGATGTAAATTATTATATTTTATCATATTATATTATATTATGTTATATTATTAATTATATATTATTATTGTAATTAATATTATTTTTATTATTTATTTATTTATTTATTTGTTTATTTATTTATTGATTTGTTTATTATTATATATATAATTATATATATGTAAAAAATATATATATATTATACATATATATAAATATATATTATTCATATACATATATAATTATATATATATGTATATATGTACATATTATATATTTTATATTTTATATTATTTATATATATATTATATTATTTGTTATTTTTTATATTTTATTTATGTTTATATTATATATATATTATACATTTATATTATTATATATTGTTATATATATATATATTATATTATATTATATTGACTCATGATACGTATTCCCGTTAGGTAATATCAAGTAACGTCCATCTTGGGGATCTACACATAGGGACCATCATATGAAGTGTTCAATGATGGGATTAGGAAACTAGTTGTGGCATGTTGTGGCCTCCAATCCAAACGCTGAACCGCATAAATGTAAAGGTATATTAGTATCATGTAGTTACTCTTGTATATTTGTTACACATACCGCTAGGCTTTAAATCGTATCAATCGACCTGAAGTCCTATCACATCTGCGTGCGTGCAGTGTTTCGTATAGATTCTGATGGTTCTTCATTTGACTGGCTATTGGTTTGGATCCTCTTTCATCGCTGTGCGCAGTCTTTTCTTGGCAGGATTCTACATAACCCTATGATCCTATGTGGTACTGAATTCATTCTGTATGGCGTGATGCCATTGTCCATAGCAAGTGGCGAAAGGCGTGCGTTTTGTACACCACATGTTTTAATTATCAATATGTCTATATATGTCTATGATTTTAATAATATTGTATATATGTAATGGTTTCTTGAAATGGGGATGCCCCAAAATTGATGGTTTATAAATGTTTTTAATAATTATAGGAAATCCTCAAATCACAATGGATGATTTAGGAAAGCCCCATGACCTAAGAAACCTCCATATGATAGTGTATATATATATATATGTCTGTATGGAGGTTGCCTAAAATGGGGTTACCCCTAAATCATCCATTTGATTTTTGGATTTTCCATGAACTAAACCAACCATGTTATGCCATTTTGGGATACCCACATTTATGGAAACCCTTATGTAATTTCATATATAGATGTCATCCATTCACTCCCAGGAAGATTGGCGCTGGTCGAGGCATTCCTTGCCTTTGGCCATGGAGGCTCTCGACGGCACGCTTGGTGCCGTGTGCCTGGCGCGCAGGAGCAACGGAGGCGAGATGATTTTGCTAGAGATTTACCCTCTGGTAATGACTAACATAGCGACATAGAAAATGGCCCAGTCGAAATAGTGGATTTTCCCATTAATAGCATGGTGATTTCCCATAGTTATGTGGTTGTTTACCAGAGGGTAATGAAGTTGTTCATGTTGGATGGTATCACTTTTTTTGTTTATATGTTTGTTCTTTGTGTTTTACATACATATAGATATATATATATATATATACACATTTGTATGATGGTCAACGATGAACATGGGATGATAATCCCAACGGACATGGTTGATTTTTCAGACGGGTTGAAATTGAAATTACCAACCAGATAAACTTAAGGTGTGACATAGTGTCCTCAGAACTTGATTAAATCCGGAGGTGTTACACACATGAGAAAAGGTGGAGGTTTACAACATGAATGTCTAGTTGCAACGACGACCAGGCTACCAGAATTAATTTTCATGTAAAGTTTTCATGAAGATCATGATCAACCAACCCCAAAAGATGATCCTGAGTGGTTGGTGTGGCCCAAAAAATCTACATGATTGGCCCTTATTGAGGTGGGTTGGGGTGGTCATTTTGGTTGGGAAGGCGCGAGTTGCCCGAGTTGCTTGCCTTGCGTGCCATGGTTTTGTTGCCGGAAGTGGAGCAGGTGCCATCTGGGTCGTTGAAGCATCAAGAAATTAATGGTAGTGTCATGGGATAATATAATATAATGGTATATAATGGTAAATACAATGGTACCTAATGGTATATAATGGTATTTAATGATGAATATAGTATAATGGTGTATATACGTGTATATATATATATATATTGCATATGGAATTTCATGGCATTTAATGCGAATATCATGGACATTTTCAAACATGCTTTGATGGGAAAAAAACATATTTGGTTCAGGGACACCAGCCCCAAATGGATGGTGACTGGACCGCTTTGACTTTGTATGGTACTGTGGTATTTCAGCCCATAAGATGGGATGTAACCCCCATAGCTGTGATTATGTATTATATGGTTTAAATACATTATTGTTAATTATCGTATATTATATATATATACATTATCCACTGATATGTGGCTTCCTAAGTGAAATGACAAAATAAAGACAAAACATCTTCAATGTTGCGATTGCGCCGGCCTTCAATTCGGACTGCAACCATTGCCACGTATCATGTCATGGATTGTCATGGTTCTTCTTGGCGGAACGATCCCGTTGGCAGGGATCACCATACATGTTGCACCCCAAAATCAGCTCTAAACATCATTTGATTATAGTAGATTCATCTTGAATTGTGATTCATATTCTAATTCAGCCAGATGTAGTTTATCTTAATCCTTTGTTTTCAAGTCTGCGCCTTCAAATGATCATCCCATTTGAGCCACGTTTTTTGTTCCAGATGATGGAATTTAGATGGAGGAGGAACTCACATCATCCATGCGTAGGCTATTCTGCTTGGTGCGTAGGTCCTGCGTAGGCATATTGCGTAGGATAACGTAGGAGAGGCTGCATAGGCAGTCTCGCGTAGGCGCTTGTCTAGATGTTACAAACTGTTCCAGATTGTTTATATATTTCTGACCTCGGACTCTTGTTTTTCTTGATGTGTTACACTGATTTTGCATGCAAACTGGATTGTATTGTTTAGCTGGAAGAAAGGGGAAATTAAAGAAACGACCGCTTTTTCAGAAAATTACAGTGGCAAGTTTTCAGAAATCCATTTTTGGTTCGGACTTTCGCGTAGGCTCCGCGTAGGCCCTCGCGTAGGAAACGCGTAGGCCCTAGGTCAAATTGTGGCCCGTAGGCCATCCAAAGTTTTTCCAAGGTCAACATCTGACTATCTTCCATTGTTCCCGAGGCTCAACTCGTCTTACCGTTTCACTTTTCTATTGTTTCCATGAGTTCATCATTGCCGATCACATCATCTTCCAAAGTGCTCCGCGCTTTGATGAGGTTTCCGCCTTCTTTTCACAATCTTCCAATTCTTCTTATTCCTCTTCTGAAGAGTTAACCTCTGGTTATTTAACATAGCCATGGAAAATGGCCCATAGAAATAGATGGTTTACCTATTAAAAATGGTGATTTTCCATGGCTATGTTAAATAACCAGATGGTATTCTTCCTATTCCTCTTCCAATCATTGCAATTATTCCAATGAATCGTGACCACGTCCAGAGATCAGTGGAGCAACTGGGAGGGCCAGGGATAACCCGACCCTGGCTTCACCCGACAACATGTTTTGCAAAAAATGATGAGTTTATGGATTTTTGTTGGCACATGATTTCATGAAATTTCATGAATTTGACCATGTATGGTGTTTTTTTAGGTTCAATGATTTTAGTGCAACATTGAGCGCAGAATCATGATCAACTGTGCAGACTATGGCTATGCAGCTATGCATGATGGTTTTATGATGTTTTATGGCTCAAGATTGGCCATGATTGGCCCCTGATAGTATCTTGTAATTAGTTGAACTTCCAAGGTCAATGTTTGACCTACATCAGCCCAGGATATCGCTTCTCTTTTGCTCCATCTGTCTCCCACCTTCTATGTGGTACCCTCTGGTAAACTAATATAACTATGGAAAATCACATTTTTCATGGGAAAATTCACTATAAATGGTGATTTTCCATAGTTATGTTAAGTTGCCAGAGGGTAGCTACCTCATCTCCATTTGCACCACACCCTTTACTTGGTGGTTCACCCCAGTTCGTCAGTTATCACCCCAGTTCGAAGTGGACATTGCCCCTACAAAACGCCCATTATTGAGATTCAAAACTAGGCTTCTAACCTACTTACTAAGTGGGATGAACCACCAAGTAATATATATATATATATTATATACATATAATAAATAATTATATATATATATAATAAATATCATATACTGTAATCACCAGTGGGATGAACCACATCCTTAACAGCCTCTCTTAACGCCAGGCGTTTCCCGGGCGCTGCGCACGTCATGGGTGAAGCCGCTGCTCGCATGATGGGCCCCGACGGCTTGGAAGCTCGGTCGAATCCTCCAGTCGTGGATGAGGACTTCGTAGTGAAACCTATGGTGACTCGGGGATCCTCCAATTTAAGAAACCACATATATGATAATATATATAGTGTATATATGTGTGTACACACCGCATTCATGATAAGATTAATAAGAAGCTGATCCATATACAAAATATGTTTGAATATACATTATAATTATACATATCTAATCAATATGTATAGAGGTTTGTTGTTGGACAATTCGGCTATAAAGAAGGATTTTTCCAGAAAGCCATGTTCGTTTACCAGATGGCAAGTCTATTGGTTAATTGTAGGGGGTTGAAATTAATAGTTCAGTATGATTGATGGTATGGTTGATGGTGTGGTTAATTTGATGGTCAAACATGGTTTGTAATATGGTTGTTTGGTTGATTGAGATCCGTTTGTTTCAAAATAGTGTGCCCCTAAATCTGTTGATGAATCCTCATTTTCCCTAGCAAAATGGGGGTGGTGCATACCATTGACACATCCAGATTGGATTTAAGCACAATAAGGCTATTGCCCACCAGGCACAAAACGGTGGATCTGATCCCAAGATGATGACTGTTGACCAGTTGATCCCTGTCGGTAGGTTGGACAACAAGTAGTATTAAACCATCATTTGCAAGGTTTTAACAATAAAGAGTTTGGGGGTATAGTTCATGAATCGTGGTTGCTTGGTATTTATGACATGATTAAAGTATATTAAAGTTGTTTATCCGCTTAGCTGGTTTGTTGGTGCTTATGGATTGACCATGTTTGACAATGAATTGCGAATCTCTGTTGACATCTACGGGGGTGCAGGATTCCCAGCTGGTGTGTTGAAGCACTATTTGGGGCTTTCCATAGTCATGGGGATACCCCACGCTCGCGGGATGGTTTAGTTCATGGAAAATCCGAAAATCAAATGGATGATGTAGGGATACGCCTATTTCAAGAAACTTCCATTTGGGTAATTCTGACTTTGTCTGCTTGCGGGTTCACTTAGTAGGTAGGTGACTGCTACAAGGGGGAGTAGATCGATGATTTTTCTCTGTGTATTTACCCAACTTGCAGCGTTTTTCCTTGGGGTGTTGGGAGCAACCGCTGTTTCAGTCACAATGGCTGTGTCAGGTACCTAAACTGGAGGTATAGTAATTACCATACAAAGCCATATCTGGTGGTATATCTCAGTACATAGCTCTTGCATAGACCTTGTATTATATGGTAGGTACCTCCAATAAATCGGTTCCTGAAATGGCCACTGTTTGGGCTGGCCAATCCCAGACCTTAGACTTTGGTCCGTGCCCCATAGTTCCTTATTTATTTATTTATTTAGTTAGTTATTTATATATATATATACATGTAGTGTGTATATATATATTTATTTATTTATTTATTCATTTATTTATTTATTTTATTTTCGGTTATAGATGTATGATGATATGATGATGTATGCGCATATTACATATCATATACTGAATATGATATTTGTGTAAAACTTAGTGGATATCCGCATCATAAAACTATATGTATACACACATATACGCATATTGCGCTACGCAATGCTCATTTTTGGTTCATTGTCATGTATTATCCAACTATATACTGTCTCAGTAACAGCATCGCAATAATAATCCACATATTTCTCTGAGGTATGTTTGCCATGGCTGAACCCACCATGGTTATTCACCATTATCTGCCAACAGGGTCCAAAAACTACGAGTCATATGGAAAGGATGGGTGGGTTTTACTCCTCTATCTGGCCTAAAAGCATTTGTATGTTGGTATATGTTCGTATATCTTGGATGGAAATTGTGCTTTCAGGAAACCACCACTAGGACACGTGGGAATTAGGGGGCCCAAGTCACCCATTGTTTTTTTGCCATAAGAATTTATTGTATAAATGTAAATATGAATGGATTGGTTTAAGGGCAAAATTACAGGAAACCCTCATATTTCATGGAAAAATCAATGGTTTCCTGTAATTTTCCCAATCCGTTGAAAAAAATATATTATATATGTATATATATGATATGTACGTGTAGCGCAGGAATGTTCTATCTTGGTTATAGAACGCAGTGACCGGGGCAACTCGCCGTCGCCATTGTGGGAAGCCCTCAACGCTGCTTTCCTTGACCAGTTCTTTGATGTTGACTACTTCTCATGCGTGAATGTTGACGCCGTGGCATGTCAGTACTATGATGTCCAGTCTCACTACGTGGCAAGGTTTGACAGCAACGGCACATACAGCTATGAAGAGCCATGCCGACTTCTTGCAAGGGCTCAGAGTTTTCGCTCCGGAACATGTCAACAATTGTCGTGTTTTGTTCCACGTTATGACCCGGAAGGAAAGGAAAGAATATTTGGAAAACTACAGTACCAGAGATGCACTCTGGTAAGTTAACGTAGACCCTGAAAATAGCCAAGGTCGTCATGTTGATTTACATGGTATTTGTTCGAAATGTGTGACCTTTCGAAATCCCACGATGCTGGGAGATTCTGCTTCGAGCGTAGAAATGTCCGACTCACATTGCAAAAGAAATAAACGAATCGAAAGCAACGATTTGTGCCTAGAATTCGCTGAAGGGAACAATTGACACTTAAACATAATTAAGGACCCTATATGTTTTTGTTGTTAACATCCAGAGGGGTCTTATCAATGTTCCCTTAACTCAATTCAAATCAATTGTTCCCCTAAGTCAACCAACTGAATACGTAATCATACTACAGTAAATCTGGACTGAAAATCTATGTAAAGCCATATATATATAACTATATATATATATAGATCCTTATAGGTATTGTGTTGATATGTTGAACCTATGGGCCGAGGAAATGCAGTTGCATGAGCGCCGCCTCATTTATGCTGCCGAGCCACATTTCAGTATTCCGCTGATGTCCCCTGGCCACATTTGGAGGCCGTATAGAGGTGGTTATACTGCCATGAGCCGCGTTCAATGCATTTGGGGATGTTTGGGGCTAGTTTATGAATCCACTTAAATTTAGCGCTAAATTGAAAACTAGACGACGGTTGGCCCGAGAGCGAAAAAGACGTTTTTCAAGCAGCTCTGAGTATGGTAGTCGTAAAAAATAGTCGGTGATAGGTTGGTGAATTTTATATGAGCTATGGAGGGGTAAGTTGTGAAAAGTAAGATTGATTAAGAAGAGGATACATGTGACAACCCATGCATATGCACTGTGCTGCTTGGTAAAGGGCATCATATGACACGTGTCTTGCAACCACAGAGAGACATAGATAGAGAGAAAGAGAGAGAGAGAGAGAGAGATAGAGAGAGAGAGAGGGAGAGAGAGAGAGAGAGAAAGAGGGAGAGAGAGAGAGAGCAGGGTCTTCTGTTGTTAGTATTGAGACACTATATTGCAAGACAATATATTAAAGATGTATTTTCGGCAGGCGAGACAAGTAGTATCAAGACAATATATTACAAGTACAAAACACTGGTCTGCATCCTATCCTTCGTATTGTTTTTCACACGCAGACGCTTTTGCACACAGACGCTTTTACACACAGACGCATTTACACACAGACGCTTTTACACACAGAAGCGTTTACACGCAGACGCTTTTACACACAGAAGCTTTTACACACAGAAGGTTTTACACGCAGACACTAGACACTTTTACACACATAGGCTTTTATACACAGGCGCTTTTACACACAGACACTAGACACTTTTACACGCATAGGCTTTTACACACAGACGCTTTTACACGCAGATGTTTTTAGACACACACACACACTTTCACACACAGAAGCTGTTACACACAGAAGCTTTTACACACAAACACTTTCACACACGGAGGCTTTTACACAGAGGCTTTTACACACAGACGCTTTTACACACAGAGGCTTTTACACACAGGCGCTTTTACACACAGACGCTTTTACACACAAACACTTTCACAGACGCGTTTACACACAGACACTTTTACACACAGACGCTTTTACACACAGACACTTTTACACGCAGACGCTTTTATACACAGGCGCTTTTACAGGCAGATGCTTTTACACACAAACACTTTCACAGTCGCGTTTACACACAGACACTTTTACACACAGACGCTTTTACACACAGACACTTTTACACGCAGACGCTTTTACACACAGGCGCTTTTACACGCAAGTGCTTTTACGCACAGAAGCTTTTACACACAGACACTTTTACACACAAACGCTTTTACACACAGACCCTTTTACACACAGACCCTTTTACACACAGACGCTTTTACACACAACAGTTTCACACACAGAGGCTTTTACACACAGAAGCTTTTACACACAGAGGCTTTTATACACAGAAGCTTTTACACACAGAGGCTTTTACACACAGAAGCTTTTACACACAGCGCTTTTACACACAGAAGCTTTTACACACAGAGACTTTTACACACAGACGCTTTTACACACAGACGCTTTTACACACAGACGCTTTTACACACAGACTTTTACACACAGACTCCTTTACACACAACGTTTACAACAGACGCTTTTACAACAGAAGCTTTTACCCACAGCTTTTACACACAGACGCTTTTACAAACAGAAAGCTTTTACACACAGACGCTTTACACACAGACGCTTTTACACCACAGACACTTTTTACACACAGACCTTTTAACACAACACTTTAAAATCAGACGCTTTTGCACACAGACGCTTTTACACACAAACACTTTTACACACAAACACTTTTACACACAAACACTTTTACACACAGACGCTTTTACACACAGACGCTTTTACACACAGACGATTTTACACACAGACGCTTTTACACACAGAGGCTTTTACACACAGACGCTTTTTCACACAGACCCTTTTACACACAGACGCTTTTACACACAACAGTTTCACACACAGAGGCTTTTACACACAGAAGCTTTTACACACAGAGGCTTTTATACACAGAAGCTTTTACACACAGAGGCTTTTACACACAGAAGCTTTTACACGCAGGCGCTTTTACACACAGACGCTTTTACACACAGACACTTTTACACACAGACGCTTTTACACACAGACACTTTTACACGCAGACACTTTTACACACAACACTTTCACACACAGAGGCTTTTACACACAGAAGCTTTTACACACAGAGACTTTTACACACAGACGCTTTTACACACAAACGCTTTTACACACAGACGCTTTTACACAGACGCTTTTACACACAGACGCTTTTACACACAGAGGCTTTTACACACAACCGCTTTTACACACAGACGCTTTTACACACAGACGCTTTTACACACAGAAGCTTTTACACACAGACGCTTTTACACAGACGCTTTTACACAGACGCTTTTACACACAGAAGCTTTTACACACAGACTCCTTTAAACACAGAAGCTTTTACACACAGAAGCTTTTACACACAGACGCTTTTACACACAGACGCTTTTACACACAGACACTTTTACACACAACACTTTCACACACAGAGGCTTTTACACACAGAAGCTTTTACACACAGGCGCTTTTACACACAGAAGCTTTTACACACAGGCGCTTTTACACACAGACGCTTTTACACACAGACGCTTTTACACACAGACGCTTTTACACACAGAAGCTTTTACACACAGACTCTTTTACACACAGACGCTTTTACACACAGACGCTTTTACACACAGAAGCTTTTACACACAGACTCCTTTACACACAGACGCTTTTACACACAGAAGCTTTTACACACAGACGCTTTTACACACAGACACTTTTACACACAGACACTTTTAAACACACAACACTTTCACACACAGAGGCTTTTACACACAGACCCTTTTACACACAGACGCTTTTACACACAGACGCTTTTACACACAGACACTTTTACACACAACATTTTCACACACAGAGGCTTTTACACAGGCGCTTTTACACACAGACGCTTTTACACACAGACGCTTTTACACACAGACGCTTTTTACACACAAGGGCTTTTACACACAGAAGCTTTTACACACAGACGCTTTTACACACAGACACTTTTACACACAGACGCTTTTACACACAGACCGCTTTTACACACGGCACTTTTACACACAGACACTTTTACACACAGACGCTTTTACACACAGACACTTTTACACAGACGAAAGCGTTACGATTGACCAAGTAAAATCGCAATTTTTCCTCAGTTTTTGACGTCCAACGTCCATTTCGTGCGTAAGGGTTGCGATTGACAACTCAAAGTCGCAATTTTTCCTCAGGTTTTGACGTCCAACGTCCATTTCGTGCGTAAGGGTTGCGATTGACAACTCAAAGTCGCAATTTTTCCTCAGTTTTTGACGTCCAACGTCCATTTCGTGCGTAAGGGTTGCGCGCGACAAATAAAAGTTGCAATTTTTCCTCAGTTTTTGGCGTCCAACGTCCATTTCGTGCGAAAGGGTTGCCGGCGACGCTTCAAAATCGCATTTTTACCTAGGTTTTGGACGTCCAACGTCCATTTCGTGCGAAAGGGTTGCGTTTCGTGGCGCTCCGGCGGCACCGCCCCCGCCTTAAGAGAGAATAGAAGAAGAGCGAGAGGAGATCTGCAGATCTGAAGGTGTGAAGATGTAGATCTGCAGATGTGAGGGTTGGAAGATCTCTAGATCTGCAGATGTGAAGGTGTGAAGATCTAGATCTGCAGGTGTGAAGGTGTGAAGATCTAGATCTGCAGGTGTGAGGGTGTGAAGATGTAGATCTGCAGGTGTGAAGGTGTGAAGATCTAGATCTGCAGATGCGAAGGTGTGAAGATCTCTAGATCTGCAGGTTTGAGGGTGTAAGATCTAGATCTGCAGATGTGAAGGTGTGAAGCTTCTAGACTGCAATGTGTGAAGGTGTTAAGATCTAGAATTCTGCAGATGTGAGGGTGTGAAGATCTAGATCTGCAGGTGTGAGGGTGTGAAGATCTAGATCTGCAGGTGTGAGGGTGTGAAGATCTAGATCTGCAGATGTGAAGGTGTGAAGATCTAGATCTGCAGATGTGAGGGTGTGAAGATCTAGATCTGCAGGTGTGAGGGTGAAGATCTAGATCTGCAGGTGTGAAGGGATGAAGATCTAGATGTCCAGATGTGAGGGTGTGAAGATCTAGATCTGCAGGTGTGAGGGTGTGAAGATCTAGATCTGCAGGTGTGAGGGTGTGAAGATCTAGATCTGCAGGTGTGAAGGTGTGAAGATGTAGATCTGCAGATGTGAGGGTGTGAAGATCTAGATCTGCAGGTGTGAGGTGTGAAGATCTAGATCTGCAGGTGTGTGAAGATCTAGATCTGCAGATGTGAGGGTGTGAAGATCTAGATCTGCAGATGTGAGGGTGTGAAGATCTAGATCTGCAGGTGTGAAGGTGTGAAGATCTAGATCTGCAGGTGTGAAGGTGTGAAGATCTAGTATAACGGCTGCTTTTTTACGAAGAACCCTTCGCAGGCGCTCTCGGGAAAAATAGTTTAACAAAGCTCAAAAACAAAAAACTCAGCAGCTCGGCAACACCATCTTGCATCATCTCGCAATGCCTCTGCAACCAAATTTCCACGGCAGCGGACGACGCGAATGACGCGGTCGCATGCACCATTCGCACAGACATTCCCGTCAGCAAATGAAACAGAGACCACAAAACGTCCACAAACGTCACGGGTGCGTGACTTCAACCAAACATGTTGCATTCAGAAAATTCCGAGACATGCATATCTGTTCGCTTGAGTTCAAAACAATGCCATGACATGCTTGAGAACAAAACAAAATTGAACGGTACAAAATTGAACAGTACAATGATTCCCGTAGTTTTTTTTTGTCCACTGCTCATGCATTTCAATGCAAAGATCACATATTTTTTTGTGCCATAAATCACATAGATCCACTGCATCGTCAACAAACACTGACATTGTCACAATGTAATTCTCGAGATCTCACAGACACTTTTACACACAAAAGCTTTTACACACAGACGGTTTTACACACAGACGCTTCTACACGCAGACACTTTTACACGCAGATGCGTTTTACACACGCACACACACTTTCACACACAGAGGCTTTTACACACAGAATTTTACACACAGACCTTTTACACACAGACCCTTTTACACACAGACGCTTTTACACACAGACGCTTTTACACACAGACACTTTTACACACAACACTTTCACACACAGAGGCTTTTACACACAGGCGCTTTTACACACAGACCCTTTTACACACAGACGCTTTTACACACAGACGCTTTTACACACAGAGCTTTTACACACAGACGCTTTTACACACAAACACTTTTACACACAAGCACTTTTACACAGAAACACTTTTACACACAGACGCTTTGACACACAGACGCTTTTACACACAGACGCTTTTACACACAGAAGCTTTTACACACAGAAGCTTTTACACACAGACGCTTTTTCACACAGACTCTTTTACACACAGACGCTTTTACACACAGACTCTTTTACACACAGACGCTTTTACACACAGACGCTTTTACACACAGACGCTTTTACACACAAACGCTTTTACACACAGACGCTTTTACACACAGAAGCTTTTACACACAGACTCCTTTACACACAGACGCTTTTACACACAAACACTTTCACAGACGCTTTTACACACAGACACTTTTACACACAGACGCTTTTACACACAGACACTTTTACACGCAGACGCTTTTATACACAGGCGCTTTTACAGGCAGATGCTTTTACACGCAAAGACTTTCACAGACGCGTTTACACACAGACCCTTTTACACACAGACCCTTTTACACAGACGCTTTTACACACAACACTTTTACACACAACACTTTTACACACAGAAGCTTTTACACACAGAGGCTTTTATACACAGAAGCTTTTACACACAGACACTTTTACACACAGACACTTTCACACACAGACACTTTTACACACAGGCGCTTTTACACACAGACGCTTTTACACACAGACGATTTTACACACAGGCGCTTTTACACGCAGGTGCTTTTACACACAGAAGCTTTTACACACAGACACTTTTACACACAAACGCTTTTACACACAGACCCTTTTACACACAGACCCTTTTACACACAGACGCTTTTACACACAGAAGCTTTTACACACAGAGAGACCTTTACACACAGACGCTTTTACACACAAACGCTTTTACACACAGACGCTTTTACACACAGACGCTTTTACACACAGACCCTTTTACACACAGACGCTTTTACACACAACCGCTTTTACACACGGCACTTTTACACACAGACACTTTTACACACAGACGCTTTTACACACAGACACTTTTACACAGACGAAAGCGTTACGATTGACCAAGTAAAATCGCAATTTTTCCTCTGTTTTTGACGTCCAACGTCCATTTCGTGCGTAAGGGTTGCGATTGACAACTCACAGTCGCAATTTTTCCTCAGTTTTTGACGTCCAACGTCCATTTCGTGCGTAAGGGTTGCGCGGGACACTTCAAAGTCGCAATTTTTCCTCAGTTTTTAACGTCCAACGTCCATTTCGCGCGAAAGGGTTGCGCGCGACCAATAAAAGTTGCAATTTTTCCTCAGTTTTTGACGTCCAACGTCCATTTCGCGCGTAAGGGTTGCGCGGGACGCTTCAAAGTCGCAATTTTTCCTCAGTTTTTAACGTCCAACGTCCATTTCGTGCGAAAGGGTTGCGCGCGACACCTCAAAGTTGCAATTTTACCTCAGTTTTTGACGTCCAACGTCCATTTCGTGCGAAAGGGTTGCGCGCGACCAATAAAAGTTGCAATTTTTCCTCAGTTTTTGGCGTCCAACGTCCATTTCGTGCGAAAGGGTTGCCGGCGACGCTTCAAAATCGCAATTTTACTTAGGTTTTGGACGTCCAACGTCCATTTCGTGCGAAAGGGTTGCGTTTCGTGGCGCTCCGGCGGCACCGCCCCCGCCTTAAGAGAGAATAGAAGAAGAGCGAGAAGAGATCTGCAGATGTGAAGGTGTGAAGATCTAGATCAGCAGATGTGAGGGTGTGAAGATCTAGATCTGCAGATGTGAAGGTGTGAAGATCTAGATCTGCAGATGTGAGGGTGTGAAGATCTAGATCTGCAGGTGTGAAGGTGTGAAGATGTAGATCTGCAGATGTGAGGGTGTGAAGATCTAGATCTGCAGGTGTGAGGATGTGAAGATCTAGATCTGCAGATGTGAGGGTGTGAAGATCTAGATCTGCAGGTGTGAGGGTGTGAAGATCTAGATCTGCAGGTGGGAAGGTGTGAAGATGTAGCTCTGCAGATGTGAGGGTGTGAAGATCTAAATCTGCAGATGTGAGGATGTGAAGATCTAGATCTGCAGGTGTGAAGGTGTGAAGATGTAGATCAGCAGATGTGAAGGTGTGAAGATGTAGATCGGCAGATGTGAGAGTGTGAAGATCTAGATCTGCAGGTGTGAAGGTGTGAATATCTAGATCTGCAGATGTGAGGGTGTGATGATGTAGATCTGCAGATGTGAAGGTGTGAAGATCTAGATCTGCAGATGTGAGAGTGTGAAGATCTAGATCAGCAGATGTGAAGGTGTGAAGATGTAGATCGGCAGATGTGAGAGTGTGAAGATCTAGATCTGCAGGTGTGAAGGTGTGAAGATCTAGTATAACGGCTGCTTTTTTACGAAGAACCCTTCGCAGGCGCTCTCGGGAACAAAAATGAATTTATTTCAGAGTAAAGTGGTGAATTTCAAGTTACCGATGAGAAGCTTGTCGGACCAGGGGTTGGGCATTGCCAGTTTTCTGAGGATGAGCCACCTTGGGAATCGCGGAGGGGCCAACGGTCAGCGGGTTGACAGCCATTCCCGGCCATGCCCGGCACCAAGGATGGTGAATCCTATCTTTCAAGGACGGTCGAGCATTTTTGTTGGCCCGTTCAACTGGAAGTTTTTTGCAAAGGCCCCATATGAGGACTTTCATGCTCGCAACGCAGTTGCTAAAAGTACACAGGTGATACTCTAACTTGATGTGACTAGCATTCTGACAGAGCAAGCTGTTATAAACCTACTATTCTTGGCTAGCACATCCCTCCATGTGTTGGGCACTGGGATTTGATCCCGAAATTTGATTAATTAGCCCAATTGTGACTGACGAAAAATAAAGTTACAACATGTTAAGACCTCAATTTCGGATGTCAACATTTGAAGTAGAATATGTTGATCAACCAATTTGGAGGTTTCCAAAAACCGGGTGCCCCCCAAACCTTTCCTTTTAATAGGATGTTCTATTATTGTTCTATATATTATAAACCATCCAATTTGGGATACCCCCCCCATTTTTATGAAACCCCCACTTGATCTTGTCTGAGCAATTGCCTTATGTTCTGCAGTTGTTCTCCCATGCTGATCAGGACGGGGCCTCTGTTCTAAAGCCATGCGAGCGGTGTGTCACGCTGCAGATGCTTGGATTCCTTGGATGTTGGGGCTATTTGGTCCCGGAAGAGCGTTGTGAAATGTCAGGGCAATGAGACAGTTATAGCCCTCAACAGTTATATCTGGCTAATAATGATATATGACCTTAGTTCCAGGAGTCATCCCATTTGTACTTGTTAAGGGCCTTAAGTGTAGAACATCATGTCTCCCAAATTCACATCTAGGGGTTTGCTAAGTCATGGTACCCCAAACCATCCAGTTGTCATGGATGACCATGACTTAGTATAGGTTAACCCATGGTGACGACCCCCCCATGACTTCAGAAACATTAGCGTCTTGGCGTCTTTGCAGAGCCCAGAAGTCTTCACATCAAAGCCCAGAAGTCTTCACATCAAAATCGCCCACATTTCTGGCCCGAAATACCAGTCATGAGTACTTATAACATCTTATACCCCCATGCAAATAGAATGTCTAATCCCATAGGAATAACCAGTTATAACATGTTAAAAAGTATATAAATGGCCATAGTTGCATGTCATGCATTTTTTTTGTGGATGTTCATAGCCTGCTGTAGGATCCAACGCCATAGGGAGACGGGCCCGTGGTTCATCGTTCATCTTTCATCTTCCAGGGCTGGCGTCAAATGTGGAGGAATATCATGGAATATCCCATTTTTATATAGATATCAAAAAAACAAAAGAGTAGTATATATATATATATTATACACACATAATCTATGTCTATTATAGGGAGGGCCAATTATTTTAGGATTTTTTTTGATCAGGTTTAGGAATTATTTTTGGATTCCTGCTTCTCTGCTTTTCCTGCTTTTCCTGCTTCTCTGCTTCTCTGCTTTCCTGCTTTTCCTGCTTTTCCTGCTTCTCTGCTTTTCTGCTTTTTTGCTTTTCTGCTTCTCCTGCTTCTCGCCTTTTCTGCTTTTTTGCTTTTCTGCTTCTCCTGCTTCTCTGCTTCTCTGCTTTTCTGCTTTTTTGCTTTTCTGTTTCTTCCTGTTTCTTTGCTTTTCCTGCTTTTCCTGCTTCTCTGCTTTTCTGCTTTTCCTGCTTCGTTGCCTTTCTGCTGTTTTGCTTTTGTGCGTTTCCTGTTTCTTTGCTTCTCTGCTTTTTTGCTTCTCTGCTTTTTTTTGCTTTGCCTGCTTTAAATACTTGATTTTCATGTAAGGTGCATTTTGCACAGTATTTACATCCCTGAGTATCACATGACCAACCTTCTCTTGAAAACTTGCAACGTAACATGTGAGAAGAGGTGCTTGCATTCTGCTTTGGAGGCGCTGCGCCCTCCCCCCAATCGACCCCTCCCGCTTTTTTTTATTTAAACTTAAACCCAAGTTACATTAGTTGGTTTTTGCGTTCCAACCTTCTCTGGAAAGCTGACAGGATTACATGTGATAGATAGATAGATAGATAGCTAGATAGATCGATAGATAGATAGATAGATAGCTGGATAGATAGATAGCTTGGTAGATAGATAGCTAGATAGATAGATAGCCAGCTAGATACCTGGATAGATAGATGGCTAGATAGATAGCTAGATAGATAGATGGCTAGATAGATGGCTAGATAGATAGCTAGCTAGATAGATAAAGAGGTAGCTAGATAGATAGCTAGATAGATAGATAGATAGCTAAATAGATAGGCAGATAGTTAGCCAGATAGATAGATAGCTAGATAGATAGCTCGATAGCTAGATAGCTGGATAGACAGCTGGATGGCTAAATATATAGATAGCTAGATAGATAGAAGGCTAGATAGCTAGATAGCTAGATAGATAGATAGTTAGCTAGATAGCTCGATAGCTAGATACCTGGATAGATAGATGGCTAGATAGATAGCTAGATAGATAGATAGCTAGATAGATAGAAAGCTAGATAGCTAGATAGCTAGATAGATAGTTAGCTAGATAGCTAGCTAGGTAGATAGATAGCTAGCAAGATAGCTAGCTAGATAGGTAGATAGATAGCTAGATAGATAGATAGCTTGCTAGATAGATAGCTAGCTTGCTAGATAGATAGCTAGCTAGATAGCTAGATAGCTAGCTAGCTGGATAGATAGCTAGCGCCCTCCCTCAATCCCCCCCACCCGCTTTTTATCTAATCCCAAGCTTCTGCATCTGTAAATATTTGGGTGAACATGCTCACATGTAGAACATCCCATGCAAAATGGAAGGTGAACATGCCAAAATGTGGCAAATACCATACAAAATGGAAGGTGAACATGCCCACATGTAGGAAATCCCATGCAAAATGGAAGGTGAACATGCCAAATGTGGCAAATACCATACAAAATGGAAGGTGAACATGCCCACATGTAGTAAATCCCATGCAAAATGGAAGGTGAACATGCCCAAATGTGGCAAATACCATGGAAAATGACAAATTCAAGTTCCAAACCGTTGCAAACACTAGGCAAATGGTACCAGCCAAGAAATCCAAAAAAAAATCCCAAACCTGCTCAAAAAAAAATCCTAAAACTATTTCACACCCCTATTATAGATATAAATACATAAATACATGATTGGTGAGTATCTCCCCTGTACTTGCTCACAGCTTTTCAGCTCTTTGGCGAATTTCCGAGGGAGACTAACTATCCCTTATGCTGAACTCAATATCAATGCCACTCCCTAGATTCCCTTGATTGGAGTTGTTTGTTTTGGTTCTTTGGTCATTGGCAGTGACTTTGGACCGAACTAAAAGTACTGCGAACAGGCTATAGAATCAGGTCTGTTTGATGTCGTGGGTTTGTCTGAAACTACTGTACCCCTAAGTCCATGGTCCATTCAGCTTGTTTCTTGTTCAAGTAGACATTTTGGGCTATCACCCATTTTCAGGCACACCCGAACATCATATAGTTCATTTCCCATTGAAATCAATTTTTGTGATATCCCACTACACAATTTGCATCTATTTTTCGCTTGGTTCCCAATATACATCCATGTTCCATGTTTCTTGACGAATAAAAAACAATCTCACTGCGACGTCACCTGAATGATGGTTCATAAGGGAATCATACCCAAATAGCCTTTGTGCGGGTGAAAGATGAAGTTGTCCACCTCGACACTTGGCGTTGGCTGTTAAAGATGTCCCTAACTAGGTGCATCGGCGATTTTTTTGGCGCGTCCTAGGTAATTGACTTGTTGCTACATGCCCCAAGGGCCCCAACAAACTTCATTTTCCATCTATTTCACGATGCGAAGTTTGCACGAACTCGGGCGCGCATCGCGAGAAGGACGGGTATGCATCGCGATAAGGACATATGCTTAAACGATCTTAAACGCATCCGTGAAAATCTGAATGCACACGTTGACGCACATACGCGTACATGTCTGTGTGCATGCGTGTCTTGACATTTAGCGAAACCCATGGGGATATAGGCAGAGGTATTTGTATGCATCTCGATCTTCCGATATTATTTTGATAGGAATATTGCTGCAGGCCTGGTCCAAACAAGCTTTGCAAGTTCTAATCGTTCGCCCTCCAAAACGCCTTCCGAAAGCTACTCCTAAGCCTCAAGTTCGCCGACGACGATCCCGTTCACGCTCCCGGGCACCAGCATGGACGGATGCGGAGGAGCAAATGCTTTGTGAGCTCAAGAATGACCGGAAAGCCAAGCACGCCTGGAAAGTCATCGCTGGCAAACTTGCACATGCAGCCTATTGTTTTCCTAAAAAATATCATGACATTCCTTCCACCTTGAGAAGAGAAGAAGTCAGTGCTGGCACGTGTCAGCCTCGTGTAGATAGAGCGAAATCGACCATGAAGAAGGTCAGGGCCAAAAGGCTTTCGACTTTCATCGCATCGTGTGCTGCCTTAGCCCGAGGGCCGGGGTGGTGCATTCTCTTTGACAAGCGAGTAGATGTATATTATCACGTTGGTGATGCTTTTTCATTTTGCCAGATTGTGTGTATATATATATATTTACACACATGTAATTATTTATTTATATATATATGCGTGCAAAAATCAAAAACCAATATTTTTTTAGGGCAAACAAAAATAAGCAATTGTCACCATGGCATGGTGAAACGTTATTATTGATCCAGGTGGTTTGTTCCCAAAATCACCTCCATGCTTTGGGGCGGCCATTCCAGTCGCCTGCCTGAGAGCCAGCCGAGGATCGGGAGGGTTTGCCTTGCTTTCTGGAAACAGGCCTGCAGCTACAGCGTGGCAGATCTGGGTTGTAACATGTTTGCGCCGGCAATATCATGTCGGCTCTTGACCATCAAATATAGCTCGGGTATAGAAATATTACTTTCTTCGGACGATCCCCACCCACTGACACTCTATCCGACATATTTTTTGACGATCTATCTGGCATTATGTCCCCCATTGTATCTGACATTTTGTCGGACTTGTTTTTTGACACACTATTGGGCATTTTATCTGACATGTTATTTGACATATTTTCTAACATTCATCTGGCATCATTCTATTCGCCGTTCTATCTGACATTTTATTTGGAATTCTAAGGAATGGCATTCTATCTGACATTTCAACTGACATATATTTTGGCATTATATCTGACATTCTTTCTGGCATTCCATCTGACATGTTATTTGGATTATATTCGGACATTCTTTCTGGCATACTTTCTGGCACTCTATCTGACATGTATTCTGATATCCTCTTTACGTTTTGACATTCTATCTGGCATTCTTCTATTGTGGCATTCTATATATATAACATTCTATATCTTCGGGCCCAGGAGTGCTCCACAGCATCCGGAGCTCGCGACATGGAGTTCGGGTCCAGGCGTGCTCCACAGCATCCGGAGCTCGCTATATCGAGATCGTCCAGCGCAGGTCCATTGATCTCCCAGTCACGGCGAGCTGGCAGAAGGAGAAAGCAGAGAGGAGGCGGAGATGAGGACAAGTTTTAGGAAAAAGAAGAAGAAGAGAAGAAGGAGAAGAGGGAGGAGGAGGAACAGTTGCACTTTTGTTAAAATCTATAGGTCCTCACCTGGCAGGTGGGGGAAAAAGGAATCAACATATTGGTTTTGGATGGTTTAATTGCAAAGTAAAACGGGCATAGAATCAACAAGAATGCAAATGTAACCTAACATACCTCAACAGGTGGACGACTTGAGTTTACCCACAAAACATAAGCAAGGGATAAAAACATGCAAAGGCAGAGATGGTAGTGGTCAGCGTATTTGGCTCTCACAAGTTACTTACCTCGCTAGATGGACAAGCTGCCACACAGTGGCACCTTTTTCCTTCCTTGAGTGCACGGTTGTGCAAAAGGGGCTGCGGTCATGAACTGTTGTCATGCCATGCCGTCTCTACCTAGTGAACTGCCTAGCTATCTACAGTAGCTACCTAATTCCTAGGTTTTACCCTTTGCAGTTTGCCACCCTCCTTAGAGTGGCATGGCTCACTGCCGGGCTTACTTGGTGAGACGTAGCTATACCTCTCCTGGCTAGCTGTGGCCAGAGAAAGGGCTGCCGCCACTGGAGCTGCTGCCTTCGATCCCCAGAACTCTGTTCTCGGCCTCGCGCCACTGCTGGAGCTCATTTGGACTCATCCCATCAAAGGGATCTAGCGGAGCTTCCCGCTCAATGGCGGGGTCTCCCGTCAAGAGCTCCGGGCCGGAACTGGAGATCGGCGGCTCCGCCCGCTCGGGCGGTGCTACCCGCTCAGGCGGTTCCTCCCGCTCAGGCGGTACATCCCGCTCAGAGGCGGGGCTGTCCGCACTGTGCGAAGTTGACTCACCTGGCTCATCTTGGCTGGAGTCTGGGTCTTGCCCATGAATCAGCCTTTCTTCGCGCCTGCGCCATTCGATCAGCTCCTGGAGGGTCATGTTGCTTTCTGCCCCTCTTTGTGCCCACTGTTCCTCTGACCAGCGCTCGATACGACTAGGAGTTAGCTCCTCCTGCCGCGGGGTTTCCGCCGGTTGAGGCTGCGGGGCTTCCGCGGAACCTAGCCGCGGGGCTACCGCTGGCGCATTCACCGTCTGGCTGATGTTCAGCTGCCTACCGTCTCGGTAGGCGGTGATGTTGAGGCGCACCGTAGCACTATCCAGCTGAAGTTGCACTTCGGCTCCTTCAACTTCCCGAACGGCCCGAAGGGGTTGATTTTCGCCTTCAGGCGGGAAAAGCCAGTCTGTGATCAGCACTCCTAGCTGATACAGCTTCACATAGATGGCTAACAAGCCGATGAGCGCGAGGATGTACAGGACAATTGGATTGATCCACTGATTTCCTTGTCCCTGCGCTTGCACTGCGGTGATCTGGCTGAGAATCACCAACGACTTGATGTAGTTCACACTGCCCTTTGTTTTCGGGGCGGTGCTACCCGCTCGGTCCTTTCTGTTATCAATCCAAGCAACGCTTGCTGGGACCGGAGTCTTCCAAGCATGCTGCTTGGTCACAGTCGAGACCTTGACGGAGATGCGCTTTGTGGATGATAGCACATCCTCTCCGTCGTGAGCTTCGCACATGCCCAATCCAGGTAGGGCTTGCTTTACCTCTGTCCCTGACTTGGGGTGTTTCGTCAGAAAGTTTGCACAGTTGAGCGTTCCTTTGACCTTTACCCAAAGCGAGCTGCTTTGACTGGATCGCTCCCTGCACGTAAAACTCACAGACTTCCAGGTGCCTCAACTTGGCTCCTGGTCCTATGCGTTTCGCTGCCTGCATGGCCGACGAGCTGTCGGTCCAAAGGCGGGGCTTCCCGCACAGTTGGCCAAAGTCTAAGGTAATGAGATCGCGCAAGTAGATTGCTTCTCTGGCTGCTCTGGATACACCTCTTAGTTCCGCATCTGGGCTGCTAGTAGCTGGCAGTCCGGGTTGCGTCTGGGTTGTGCAAGCAACCACAGCTCCACAGACTACTGCCACATGACAGCTAGTCGGTGCTCCTCCGGCTCTCGAGGCACCCTGCCCAGTCTGAGTCGGAATACAACTCTATGCTCCATTCGCCAGTCGCACTTGGCGGATCACATGTTACCACCCTGCCAACCGTGGGGTGAGTTTGCAGGTATGCTGCAAGTGTCTTCACAGCTTTCATGTCACACTGCCTTGGCTGCGACATGTGTCTCGCTGCTTCCTTCACAGCATATTGTATATCTCTGCGATCCAAACTCAGGTAGATCGCGGATCCTACTGCGCTGCGATAGCGTTTTGCTTCTTCTTCGGACAGGGGAGTGGTTTCCAGAAGGTTCAGTTGTTTGGACGGAACCTCACTCCTGTCACGCGCGGAGATACCCGCTGCGGAGATCACGGCTTGCCTATGCTTTTCGTCTGGGATGGTGAGGATTGCATCTTCACTGCGCACTTTGGTGCGTCCCAGGTATTCCACTGCCGTTCCCTCCTTTTCGAGTTCTCCCGCTTGCACTTCGCAGTGTCGCGGTAGTTCTTGCTCGAAGAGATGCGCTAGGGCCTCTGAAGGTCCTGCTGCGCGGATGTCGTCCACATGGTGCAGCAGTACGATGCCAGTCTTGGTGCACCGGAAAATGCACGGATCTTTCTGACCCCTGACAAAGGCATACAGCTGCGGGTCTACCCGCGAGCACACTATCTCTTCTAGCTCGTTTCTATATACAGATCCGGCCGTTCTTCGACCGTAGAGATTTCCATCCAGCCGGAAACACATTTCCTTGAACCGATCCTTGTACCACTGCCGATCCGCTGGGTTGACTTCTTCGAGCCATTCGAGGAAGAGATCCCACCATTCGATGGGTGCTCGGACATAGACCGGTTTACCTTGTGCTGCGCCCCGGTCCCTTCCTATGAGGAAGGCTGCAACTATGTCTAAGCTCCTCGTGTAGAACTTGTTCATGAGGGCATACACTTCTAAGACATTTGTGAGTCTCAGGAGTTGGAGTTGGCACGAAAACATCCAGCTCAGCCTCTTGCTCTTTGACGTCTGCGCATGTGAAGCGCGACTTGTAAGTCCCTCGCGAACACTTGTCTACCCATTTGTGACCAAAGAGCTGCGATCCCTGGGGTATGTCTTTTCTGTGGATGGGAGTGAACGCTCCTCGCTCCCACAGCTTTCGCAGTTGTGCCTCTCGGGCTTTGGATACCTCCGCAGGGTCGAGCATCTGATCGACGAATTCGGTCACATTGGAGATTCGCTGGATCGCTGTTGGGTTGTTCGGTTCTTCTGAGTTTCCCCATTGCTGGATTTTCTCCCAGATTTCTTTGGTTGTCAAGTGCTGCAAGATCCCTGCTTGCCGGGGCTGCTTTGCATCAGCTTCGCCGGTCTTCAGTTCTCCCGGATTAGCCCTCTCTCGTTTCCCTCCTGCCCCCAATCCAGATGGACTCATGGGTTCATTGGGAAGACTTTGCAAGTTAGAGGACCATCCCGCTCCCCGAAAGGGCGGTGGAGACCCGCTCGGCCCGTGCTCGGGCGGCGGAGGATCTGCAATCTCTGATTCCGCTGGCGTTGTTGGAACGGGACTGACGTCTGCGGGGCCACCCGCTAGATCTGGAAATTCCTCCGCATCCTGCATCGGTTCCAGCTCTTCCTCTAGCTGTGCCGCGGCTTGCACCACGAGGGCGTCGTGGTCGACGTTGTGTCCGTCCACTGCCAGCGTCGGATGCTTTCGATCTGCTGCTCCTTCTCGCTCGGGGCTACCCGATGCGGCTGTTGCTGGAAAAGCGATTGGCTGAGACAACTCACGAGTGATCTTATGCCTCACACCATCTCTCGGCTGCCAAGGGGTTCCCTTCATGGCTGCCATCAGCTCTGAGCTGATCTGTCCCTCCTTGGGCAGTCGCCTTATGGACCGCACAGCGATTGCACCTGACGCTGTGCCAAGCACATTGCTGTCGTCCCTGTCCAGCTTTCCAAGCCACACTCCTTTGATCCATCGGCGTTGGATCTTGCCTTTGGGGCTCGGCACCTTGCCAAGCACTATTTCCCCCAACGTGGCTACAGGTTGGTTGTAGTCACCTCCTGTGACCAGCTTGTATGGCGTCATGCCATCTCTGCTGCGTGTGTGGTATCTGGCTATGAGCCACGCCGCGTGGCGCACAAGCCATGGCGTGAGGTTGCTGCTCACGTCCAGCTCAGGATACCTCTGCCTGACATCTAACCACAGAGTCCGGATTTGCGAAGCTGCGAATCCGTTCATCGACTCCACAGTTCCTTGGCTCTGGTGTTGCTTCGGCGGAGCTTCCCGCACAGAGACCTTGGATGCACCCACATGGCGTTGGATGCTGTTTGCCAGGGCTCTTATGGCGGGCTCGCCATCGTGCTGGAGGATGATCTTGTCATACCTCAAGTTCTTGAAGTAGAGGTCGATGTTCTGCAGGCAGTATTTTGACTGAGCCACCTCCACAGACTTGTTGGGGAGTTGAAGTGTCAATGGCCATCCGGTGCCGGTATCGGTCAAACACAAGATGGTCACAAGACGAGATTCGTCTTCTACCTCTTCTTCCCGTTCTGGAGACAGAAAGAAGTAGTCCATTTGGACCACCGAGACACCCTGATCTCGTTCTGTCGACTGGTCTCGCTTGTGTTGGTCTTGGCGGGATTTCCCGCTCACACACTCCTCGCACCACGGTGCGAATGGCAGGTGAGTTAACCGATGCTGCTGTCGCTGTTCTTCTGTGGGGCTTTCCGGCTGAGGTAGCCCTCTTGGTTCAGGCGGCTCCGGCTCGTCTGCCGCTTCCTCCAAGTCGGCCAGCAGGCCGGGATCTTCCGCCTGCATAGCGGCGTCCGCTTCTTGCTGGGCGAACTCTCGCACAGCGTCGGCTTCCTCATCTTCCTGGAGTGCATGGCGGTGAACTGCCATTGCTTCTTCATCCTCGGGGTTGATGGCTGCGACCTTCACCTGGCCCTTTCCGCCATCCAGCTCTTCGTAGGGCAACAGGAACTGTCTCCCTTCTCGCCGGAACGTGGCGATGCTGCCATCTGCCCATTGGGTGTAGCAGTTGTCAGTTTCGAAGTGGACGCTGGCTCCAACGTCCAGGGCTCGATTGACTGACAGGATGTTCTCATTCACACCTTCGACCACCTGAAAGGTGACCTGTGCCTCTTCCTGAAGCTGCTCTCCGAGCCGCAACTTTGGGCGGATCTCCCCGCACGCCTTCAGCGGTGTGTCATCTACTGTGTAGAGCTCCTCTGTGGCGCTTGGGTCGAGGTCTGCCGTCTGAAAAGCCTCAGGGGTGCAGACCGAACAGCATGCTCCAGTGTCCACCAATAGCGTGCCTCTGCTCGCTACCCTGGCTATCTTGGGCGTGCTTCTCTGGAAAGCATGCAATGCCCATACTTTGCTTCCCGCAAATGCTTTATGTGGGTTCTGAAGAAGCTTCCATTTCCTTCCAAGCTCCCTGGTTTCCCATGCATCGGCGGCATAGTCCCATTGCCAGGTGGGCCTCAGAGTGAAATCTGAGTATTGAGGCCCGGGTGTGACATACCTCCTTTGGGTGCCAGCTTTCCCCCGTACCACGTACACCTTGGTGTCCGTGTCAAGGTCATGCCAGCCTGGTTTGTCTTTGCAGTCCGAAATGGCCTGCCACTTGGCCAAAATGGCCTGTTCTGCCAAAATGGCATTTTGCTGGTGTTGGCTGACTCCTGTGCTGCCAGCCGTTTTAGTTGCCAAAATGGCTTGAGGTGAAACTGATTCCACGCGGTGCTGCCCGCTGTGGCCGGGCTTTACCATGAGAAGTCGGTGTTCCCCGATCTTACTGACGCTCTTGTCTTTTCTGTACGACGTTGAAGACGAGGAAGGAAGGGTGATGACGCTGTTGTTGCCCCCAACCTGCGATGCCGAGGGACCAGCCGAGACAATGGAGGCGGTGTCACCTTCATTCACGGCTGCTACTGCCTTCTTACCCTTTCCCTTTTCCTGACCTTTTGTGTTGAACCAACACTTCTCAGTGGTATGGCCGGCCTTCCAGCAGATTGCACAGCGATCTTTGCTGTCTTGACCTTTTCCACCTTTGTCTTTCGAGTGGGTGTCTTTCCCTTTTCCTTTCTGATCCTTCCCTTTGCCCTTCTTGCCATCCTTTCCTTTGCCACCTTTATCCTTACCTTTTCCCTTGTGTTGGACGAGTCCAATCTCCATGGGATCACTGCGTGCGGTGCTACCCGCATACGCGGCCGATGGCTTCCACACCTGCTTGGCTTGCAAGTATGACACCACCACTTCGCGCACAGCTTGGTAGGTGATCAGCGTGGCTATGTGCATGGAAAGGTGCTGTTTCAGGGCATTTGGAGCTTCGGTCAGAACTACGGCACGTTTATCTTCATCACTTATTGCTTTCTGTGCGCCGTATTCGGCTTCATACCTGTCTAAGTCGGCCTCCCACTCTTGGAGCGCCGCAGAAAATTCCGTCTCTTTTGAGGGAAATTCGGGCTAAGCAGCGAGCGTCTCCAGATCAGACTCTTCGAGTGGTTATCTGGGGCTAACTCTCGGTACAGAAGCCTCCAAAACTCAAAACCGTTCTGTTCTCGAATTCCACGGGCTATCTTCACAGCTACTGCTAACTCCTGTGTCCAGGAAGTCAGCATGGCAAAAAGCTGTCTGCCACGTGCCTTGCAGTCATCAGTCATATCCACAGGGTCCACAAACGTGGTGCTTTTGCGTGCTTCTTCCAAGTCTGTGGGAAACTCTTCATTGATCAGTGCCAGATAGGTTTCCACCTGAAAGGTGAAGCGTTCCCACTGCTCCCTGTCCTTTAAGGACTGAGGCTGTTTCACAGACTTGAGCACGTCTATATGACTGACGGGTCTACTGGTGCCGGCGGAGCTCCCCGCGCTGGGCTGGGGAACTGCGCCTGCTGCGCCTCCGTTCTGCAAGGATTGCTGCAATTGTCCCAACGCGACGTTGAGGCGTTGTTCCAGCTGCTCTTTCTCGAGCTGCAGCTGCGCATTCACCTGTTGTTGGGTCTGCTGAGCGGTATCAAGGCCTGAACCTGACTCGCTAGAGCCTCCATCTGCAGTTGGATCTGCGCGGCTTGCTGCTCCATCTTCTTCTCTGCAGTTTGGTGGTCTCTCGTCTACCACCTCGTAGTGTTCACTCTGGCTTTGGCTCAAAGCCCCTTGGATTTGCTCACACAAGTCAAGAGCTTTGTTGAACTCTTGCTTGACTGTTGGCGTGAGCTGGCTCGCACGCGCGGGGACTTCCGCTGCGTACAGCGGAGGTGCGGCCAACTTCTGCAGCGGCTCCTTGGAGCTGCTTGCTGACGTCACGTGTGGCTGTGGGATGTCAGCTGGATCCTTGCCCTGAAACACAGGGTCTGGAACGCAAATCTCAAAGCTCTCTTCACTTGAGATGTCAGCTTCCCAGTCAACCACTTCTATGCCTGCGTCTTGCAGGATTTTTGCAGGATTTCTATTGAGAGGCTTGGGGCTTCAGACGAATCAATCGCCTGCTTGGCTTCGTCCAAGTCCTTCTGAAGTCGGGCTCTTTTCCTAGCAGCCCTTGAGCTGGCCCTATCAGCTTGTGGGACCAACTTCACCGGTGCGCGCTCGTCTGCTTCGAGTGCAGCGCGTCCCGGAGGCGGATCTACCCGCACTTCCCTCTTGGCCTCTTCCACCCTTAGGTTGGTCTGAGGCACGTCGGGTGCGTCGGGTGTTGACCCGATGTCCAGCGCCGAAGATGGCACTGACCCCGGCTCTGGTGCCGGTGGGTCTGGCTCAGCCGAAGGATCGGCTGGTGGATCGGCCGATGGGTCGGCCGGTGTTGGCTCAGCAGGTGGCGCGTCCGTGGACTGGCCTGACCCTGCTGTTGTTGCTGCTGCGTCTGCCGCCTCACGTGCGGCTCTTCGCTCTTGACCCCGTTGGATCCTGGCCTCTGTCCTGGCCACTGAGCGATGTCCTCGCCGATTCCTTTCTTGGGCGAATCGACTGCTTCGAGATCGATTCGTGTCTGGTCGGCTTCGTCCCCACCAACTGTTGTCAGTGGTTGTCCCAGCGTCCCTTGTTGCAGGAGCTCTGGGTTCTTGCTGGGAGTAGTCTACCCAGCCACGGCTTGCCCAGTCCTGAGCTTGCCAGTCACGGTCGTCCCAAGGGGTCGACCTATTCCAGGATTCGCAGGTGTTATCCCGAGAAGCCGTTTTGTTTGGACTTTCCTACGCAGCCTTGGCCACGTAGGCTTGTCCTCAGTTTGGGCGGGGCTGCCCGCGGCCTTGGCCGGCGGAGCTGCCTGCTCTTTGACCTGGAGCGGTGGGGCTACCCACGCAGCTCCGCTACCATGCAAAGGCAGAGATGGTAGTGGTCAGCGTATTGGGCTCTCACAAGTTACTTACCTCGCTAGATGGACAAGCTGCCACACAGTGGCACCTTTTTCCTTCCTTGAGTGCACGGTTGTGCAAAAGGGGCTGCGGTCATGAACTGTTGTCATGCCATGCCGTCTCTACCTAGTGAACTAACTGCCTAGCTATCTACAGTAGCTACCTAATTCCTAGGTTTTACCCTTTGCAGTTTGCCAAAACAACAAAAGTGGGAACCAAAACCCGACAAGAGAACGGTTTGAGGATTTAAACCTCTACAAGCGGACGGTTGGTTTAAGCAAGAGAAAATCCGGGACAAAGCCTCATAACACCTGGAAAAGTGATCCCAGGGCCGTTTCCGCTACAGAATATGGTCCGAGGTTGTTTCTAGTATTTTTTTGGACCGCTAATTTTACCCTATGTCTACCGGTGATTCCTGGGGCATCCTTTTGTGACTTGGTCCAAAAACCCATTGAAATGTTGTCTAAAAAACGGTTTGTTCTACGGAAATGAATGTGAAAACAAAAAACATATAAATGGGAAATACTCTATAAATTGAATGGAGATTTAATTTGAAAAACATCTATGAGCGGTAGATTTTCCAGCAAACCACGTTTGATGACATCGGAGAGTATTACTACTTGCTGGGGAATGCCTCAATTGGCCCCAGTCTCCTAAGGACCGTTTCAGGGATTTTCTAGACGATTTGGGTTGCCCCCAAAGATGAGATGATTCAGGATACAAAAAATTTGGATATTCCGATTGTAGCGTCATTTCAGAGTAGGGTGTTGTCAGGTAGTTGGGCGATGTTTCTGCCAATCAAGGAGTGGTAAGTTTTTCGTCGAAACTGTTTGTAGAAAAAAATGTGTATGTGTGTCTTGTTTGAACCCAAATATTTCGATGAAATTCACACAGAAAGACAGATGAGAAAAGCTGGATGGATAATACCAACGATGATCAAAATCCGTGGGTTTTTGCGTTTCTCATATTGATACATGTCCATTTTCGCATAGACCGAGTCGATTTTTTGGGACGGTTCATGTTGAATTTCAAGGCACTGCAGGCTGATGATATATTCAATGTTTTTTAAACAGTTAAAGGGTGTTTTACCTAGTATTGAAACGTAACAACTATGGGGGTGTAAACGATCATGATTTTTGAGTTTCCCAACATCTTCTGGCACAAACCTTAGTGGTCACGTAGCAGTGGGACTGCCCAGCCAGGGGCCAAACATGGACCCCAGTTTCCAGTGGAGTCTGGTGAATTGCAGTGGAGTCTGCCGTCCTCCAAAAGCCGCACGAGTGAATGCATGATATCCCCTCTACCAGTAGATACCACCGAAACGAAATTTTGGTTTAGTATGGAATTGTTCATTTTGGGTGCCCGCATTAGAAGTTATTGAGGAGTATGTTTTAGGGGGATGGCATTCATGAGATTGACGAAGTGCATCTAGGATCACAGACAGATGGATGTCCCTCAATCCGATTATCTCCATCAACTCGTCATCGCGACCGTGAGGTGGTTTGCGAAACGTAGCCATCTACCGACGTTTTGGGTTTGAAGTGCTTGATCAGTTCATGCGACCTGGCTTTTGGAGAAGGAAAAATGGGGGTTTCAACCAGGGTCCATTTCGTGATCTTCAGGCACATTTGGTGACGGGCGAGGCCGCTCATCATGCCATAGCTTGAAGAATGAGGATTTGTTGGAGTTCACAGTTACGAATAGTTCAACTACCAAACAGTTACCCTCTGGTAAACCCACATAACTATGGAAAATCACCATGTTTGATGGGTAAATCCACATAAATCCACTATAAATGGCAATTTTCAATAGCGATGTTAGTTTACCAGAGGGTATCTCAATTTTTTGGGGATCCATGAAGAGGACATGTCGTAGACATTTATCTAGTTTAGTACCACATTTTTTGCACATCAGATGATATGTTTTTTTGAATCGATGTACATGGGACTGATCAAGGGACATACCATACATGTAGTGATGAAAATCACAGAGTACCCTCCAAATGTCGCACCTCCAACAAATCAGGCCTTATTGAGAAGTTATTCACCCCATCAACCCTTTTTGTTGGGCCTGATTAGACTTCGATTTTTTTTGGTTGGCTTGTACTTTTAGGGTACACCCTTTTTAAGTTTGATGACCCCCTGATGCAAATCCAAGGATAACAACACCATATCAATAGCGGTGTCCTAAATGGCGGTACCCTCAGTCATCATCCAAGTCATACCATTTGAGCATAGGTCAATCCATGATGACTTGGGGATCCCGCATGTTAAGAAACCCCTATATAGAATTATATATATATAGGAAGTACAGGTGGCACCAACCAATGGTTATCCGAACGACCGAACGATCCACGCAGCGAGACCCGGCCCAAGGCTCAGCGATAACTCCACGGAGATTTTCATCCTGCGTCGACCGTGTTTCAAGAGGAGACGTGATGTTGGTGGGACCTGGCCATTCTGAATACTGGTGATGATGAAAATGACGAAAATGATGAAAATGATGGTGATTCACTGGAGGAGGTGGTGATGACGACGGTGATGATCATGATGATGATGATGAAGAAGAAGATGATGATGTTGATGGTGGTGAGGATGACGATGATGATGATGATGATGAGGAGGAGGAGGAGGGCGAGGAACAGTATTAAAACGTTGTTCCCGATGATGTCGATATTGGTTTTGGTGTTGATGTTGATCATGTTGTTGTCGATATTGTTGCTTCATGCATGTCTTGGACTAGACTAAAATGCAATTACCATGAAATCCTCCCACTATGAAATAAGGAACAACATATGGAGCAGTATGGCCAACATATGAAGTATGATAACTTCCCGCAATCAAATGGAGCAGTTTTGGAATCCACACTACTGTACGTTTCTTTTGTGATGTTCCCAGCAACCTGCTCAGTATGTTCTAACAGGTGGTTTTTTCAACACCTGAAAGTCACTTGCCGATTCCGCCTTTCCGCATTCCTGAAAAACTGGAGTTTTTCCTGATATCCAAGTGGCTTACACAGTGTAACTACCCTCTGGTAGCCAAACATAACGATGTGCAACCGCCATTTTTACTATAGGTGAATCTTCTATAAATGGGTCATGTTCAATAGCTATGTAAGTTTACTGGAGAGTAACCAACAGGCTGTTTGTTTTTTTCTGGGATCAGTATCAAAACCCCGCCTCCAACGCAGCTCTTTGATTGAGCCACGAAAAGATTGGTGGATGTTGATGTATATCTCAGGTATGTGAATTCCACTTGCCAATCGTGGATGATATTTTTAAACACAGATATTCTGATTACTAACCAGTTACTAAGTGATCGAAGTGAGATGATCCTCCAGTGTTACATGAGTTTTCATGTTTTTGTTCAAGAAATATGGTGCGGCCAGATATAGTTATGCTAAGATGGAACATGAATCGAACGAATGGCAATCACTAATTAGGGCTAATGGTTCCCCTCTATTAGTCAAGCTGACTTTGTCTCCAGATTGTTTGGCAATACTGAAGTCAATTGGGGAGGTTGATGAATCCAGGGTAGCCATGAAACCAGAGATTTTGGTACCGGTGTCCCCCATTTGATCTTTCATGACAACCCCCGGAGGATTGCTTGGTCTGAAGTCTGAACGCTGCCATTTTGTTGGTTTTTTGTGGGATCCGGCCTTCGCAATCTCTCCAATCCAGCTGGGATCGATAAGTTAAAGGATGGACATGTTGGGTCATTGGTTGGGTTTCAATGACATGTTCGAATATCTTACCCATATGCGAACCATGGTGCTGGTATATTTACCTACATGACTGGGTGATTATTAGGGCAAATGTAGGTAAATATTCCATACATGGAGCATATAGGGCTATAGTGGAAAATACGTGGGGCCCACATGTTTTTGAAGTTCTTCAATGGGTTGCTGTTCGAAGGTGTCCTTCTCGGTGTCCAGCAGAAATCGTGAAATCCGACTGTCGTTTGTTGGACCCAGCTGGATTCTCCCTTTCAAATCTTTGAAGCTGTGATTCGTCAATTCTTTTCCATGCTCCGATCTTTGAAGTTTGCGTGTCATTTTTGTGCTCCAAACGCTGAACTGCTGGCAATTTTCAAATATGATATTCATATCCTAGTCTACTCGTAGCTGGGATCATCATCGTGATGGTGGCGGTGATCCCAATTTCCACTTATGTAGATCTCCAATGAAATCCGGCAGCCCACAATATGACACTTCACCTTTGTTCTCATGTTACAGGCTGTGGTTGGTAACATATATAATCGGAATCATGTGAATCCCACGATCAAGTTCTCATGGTTCCCAAAAATCCGTACAGATACAGATGCAATATTGTACAATGCTTTGCTGAACAACGCTTTCTGGTAGGTGACTGTACTTTATAATCCCATCCCCCCAATATTGAATCGAGGTTTCCTAAAACATGGGTACCCCAAAGCAATGATTTTCCCATTCACAACAAGCAATAACTTGGATGATTTTTGGGGTTCCTCATTTTAGGAAACTCCAAATATCACCTTCCACCCCAAGGTTTTTTGTATTGGGTCCATTCATTTTGGGGAGAAGCAATGCCATTAGTGCTAAAAGGTCCCCGATCCCCAAAAATTGCACCAAACGGGGGCTAGAAATCATGCAGAGATCTGCCGGGTTTTCCTAAAATGGATAGTTTAGAATGGAAAATCCCAATCTAAAATGGATGATTTGGAGGTGCCCCCATTTTGGGGAATCTCCATATGGTGATCCAGGAGCTAACAGAAACTGCAGAAGATCCAAAGTGTCACGCAAAGTTCAAGAATCTGGCGATAGCGTGCCGTAACATCGGTTGTCATCACTCACCTTTAAGGTGTGATGACAATGCCCGATGCCGAACTTTTTTGCCATCAGACGACGGGTTTCTTTTCGATGTGCAGCTTCAACGTGTTAACATCAGTTGAGTAAAGAGACCAGTCTTCCGTAAGATGCAGGGTGTCCAAACATCGGCATATGAAGGTTACAAGTTCACCAGTCAGCCAGCCCTGTGATAATCCAAGAGTACCCAAGTGCAGTCCCAATTGTTGTTTTTCAATCAAAACAAAATAGATCCCACTTCAGGTTTCAAGTCCGACTTTACCTGATTTTATAAGATATGCATTAGGACAATTATAACTAATTATATGGACAATATATGAGAACTATATGATATACATACGGAAATATATATACTGTATATATATATATATAATTATATATATATGTATCTGGTTGGTGGTTTCAAAATGTTTCAAACATGTTTTATTTTCCATAATATATATGGGACAATCCTTCCCATTGACTAATATTTTTTATAGGGGTTAAAACCACCAACCAGGTATATATAGGAGCCTGATCCATCCCTTCTTATAGGGGAAACAACTGCTGACGTAAAACTCGTCGCAGTCGCCTAGTTGGAGACGGTGCTGAGACATGTCCGTTTGAGTTAACCATAGCACGCAGGTGTCATCCTGAAGAAGGTAGATCTACTTAGGCTCCGGGAACTATACAGTACCCTTTGGTCATTTAACAATGACATAGCATTTATGTCATTTGACTTAGCTATGGAAAATAGATGAACATAGTTATTGATGGTCATTTAACATAGCTATGGAAAATAGGCCATTGATAGTCATTGATAGATGATTTACCGAGAAAAGAATGTCGCCATGTTAAGTTACCAGAGGGTTCAGCCACAGTAGCGTGAGTCGACTTGTGGGCCCACTTTCCACACACGTTGCAATTTGTTGTTTTGTAGAAGCCAGCATTTTCCGTGGGAATGGGCTATAAGGCCCAAAATATTTTGAATTACCCTTTTTTCAGGGTGTTCATAAGAATAGTTGGCCATGGATCATCATGTTTTTTATGATAAACCTGGCAAAGTCGTGACTCACGGTTTTGATGGATGGTGAGTATTCGAGAAAACGGTGACCCTCCCTCCTGGATAAGTTTTTTGAATCCATGTTTCGTTCATTCCCTGCTTCGTAACGTGGCCTGAAGTGTTGTATTTGAATCCGTAGATGTTGTTTCTTAAATGTTGTTTTCATCCGTAATTAGAAGTGGCCTCAAGTGTCAATATGCTGATAGTTTTCGTTGCCAAATTTCAAACTTGGCACCAGAATCGTAAAGGATCCCGTAGAATCTGAAGTGTTTGAAATTGCAAATTTGCAGCCAGATATTGATAAAATATATTTGTGAAAAAAAATATGAAAAATTTATTATTTAATATATGATCTACCGCAAAAACCCCGGCAATATTAAATATATTGGACGGACATTGATTTATGGAAATTGATGGAAATTATTAGAAACATACGGCAAGCGATACGACCTTCCTAGATTAAAAATATAAAATATCGAAATTATATATAATTTATATTTCTAAATTTATTCCTTGATTTATATTATAATTTGCGAAATAATATAATTTATATTTTTGATTTATTTAAATTAAATATTTATTAAAAAAATAATGGTATTGATATTATTATTTTTAATATTAATATTATAATAATTAATATTATTAATATTTTTAATATTATTATATATATATAATATTTTTAATTTATATAATTATATATTATTATTATAAATTTAAATATTAATATTATTTTATTTTTTATTTAATAATATTATAAATAAATAATTATAATTTAATTTATTAATTTAAATTAAA